>QJNZ01000411.1:0-80826 GCA_004155055.1 Monosporascus sp. CRB-8-3
CCCCCCCCCCCCCCCCCCCCCGGGGTTCCAGGGGTCATTCGGAACAACGTTGATCCTCTCCGAAGCCCTATATCAGTGGATCACCCACACCAAGTGGGAATCACCGCTTCTCAGCTTCCTAGTTATCAATCAAGCCCTCTAGAGCTGTGCAGTTGCTCCCTAGTAAGTGTGACGATCCAATACCGAGTCACAGTTGAACTAGCTACCGTTCACCATGGCCGATTATGATTCGAAGGAGGCCTTGCAACAGCTCGGACAGGTCAAGTAAGTATCGAGGTTTTGCATCGCTCGAACGTACGAAACATGAGACCGGAGCTGACACAAATCCTAAGCCCTGAGTTCTCCGAGGTGATAAATTCACACCGTATACATGGTGTGACTGGAATCTAATTGCTGGCGTTAGTACTTGGAAAGCCATGAACCGGATCCCCTCGCTACCATGCCATTCTCAGCATTGGTAGAGATGTTTCGGCACAACCCCATCCCTCTACCCCCGACTTCTGAATCGGAGTTCACCAGAGATATACCCATGCGCGATGGACATATGAGCAATATCCGTATTCATAAACCTCAAATGTTCTCAAGAAGGACAGTCGTCCTGATTCACGGAGGTGGGTTTTGCGTGGGTCATAATACTCTTGTAAGCGTCCACGCTCGAGCCATCGCGTCACTCTATGGAGCTACCGTCGTCAATCTGTCGTACCGATTGGCCCCGGAGTTCAAGTTTCCAACAGCGCCAAATGATGTTTGGGATGCCCTTCAATGGCTCACCACTTCCAAAGACGCGCTCGACCTGGGCCTGGACTTTTCCTCGGGATTCATCATTGGGGGCGTCTCGGCTGGAGCGAATCTTGCCGCAGTAACAGTTCAGCGCTGGGTGTCGGAGAAGCTCTCGCCACCTATTTCCGGGGCATGGCTGAGCATTCCCTACTTACTAGAAAAGGAGACTGTTCCGGATCAGTACAAAGATCTCTGGATCTCCAGAGAACAAAATGCTCACGCAATGATCCTCGACAAAGCGGCAATTGACTTCGTAACGGCGGCCTACGCACACGATAGAGAGTCACCGGCTTTCTCGCCCTTCAACGCTAGAGGAGCGCACAAAGGACTCCCTCCAGTTTACATTCAGGTCTGCGGGCAGGATCCGCTAAGGGATGATGGATTGATTTATGAAAAGATCTTACGGGGATGTGGCGTGCCCACCAGACTTGATGTCTATCCTGGAGTGCCGCATGGTTTTGCGTTTCTTTTCCCCAGTCTGAAGATTTCCGGGCGGTTTCAATTGGACGTACTGAAAGGTATTGGTTGGATGTTTGGGGAAGACAAGGAAAGCCGAGAATGCCAGGAGGCATATGCAGCCTCAGTATCGTTACAAATGGCTGGCACCTGATCAGGGCGGCTCTTGAGAATGGTAAGTCCGTCCCTATCCGAGAGTTCAGAATGGCCTCTAATTTAGAATAGATGCCTGGGGACCACGGAATGAATAGCATGATCAACGTCAGCTTGCAATTATTCTAGTAGAAATTTAACTAACTTTCTCGAATTTGTCCGCTTGGTTCTTCACCGAAGCGATGATTTCTATGATCAAGCCCCTTGCCTGTATCCACGCTAACTTGAGCGCCTCGATATCGTCAAATCCACTGTTCGGATCGGGAGGCAGTCTAAACTTTCCCCCGGATACTTAAGCGATTCAATATGGGCGCTCAGTTGCTGGGTCCTGACTTGAGCTTCAGCAATTCGACAGGGTTCTTGTCGTAGGGCTTTTGTTTTTGGCTGGGAGCCCTTGCGCGGTCGGAGAGGTCGACCCCGAACCTACCCCATCGAGGAGACGCGGAATACCAACTTACGTAGACGTTTCCGAAGCTGGGCCGCCTAGTATACATATTCTTTATCTGTTTTTGAGGCTTCTTGCGTTGTTATTCGAGAAATTGGGGTCTTAAGAGTACTCCGTGGAGAATATATCACGAAGGGAAAGCTCTACTAACATCCGCCAGACGACATCGGCTGTCCTTTAAGCGTTCATTAATGCTCTCAAAATATCACTGCTCTAGCAAGCGTTGACAGCTCAGGCATAGGATGTTCGCAGAGCGTATAGAAATGCAACATCTATCCAGTCGTGCAGTCAACGTCTTGCTGACATTGAATTACATGATTAACAACGAAACTGGGCTCTTGCCACTGTCTGCTTTGGCAGGCAGGGCCCTAGTATCCGTCCGGGATGCCCGGGTGGTCGCTATAGCTGCATTTCGCCCGGTCTACCCCTATCTCCATTCAATTCCACTCAGCATTTTACCAACCAATGCTTCTACATCATCATCACATGGTCCGCCTGGACTTGGGTCTTTGATTACCAAGCTTGATTGACAATGACGACAAAGAACGAGGGAACTGTATCAAGGTTACTCGGTTCAGAGGTACAAAGGGAATAATGACAGCCCAGGTGACACGTCTTTCCGAATGCGACCAGGCGAAAACCGGCTCGTGGGAACGCGCCATTTTGTACATTGCCTCGCTAATCTCGTCCCTCACTGCCGCACCCATCAGGTACACAGTCCGTGTCTCGTCATCGTCCACAAATGTGTCTACAAGGCCGTTGACCACGGGAGTGCTGAATCCAGGCTTGGTGTCCAAGTCCTCCATATCAGGTCTGCTGCTAGAACCACTGCTCACCACACAAGGGAGGCCCGTAATACGCTTATCCGGACCGCGCCACCACTTCTTAGGAGTTCAATTTCACAACGACAGTCGCTCGTTGGCAAAGGCCTTGTCGAATCGTCTTCCTCTTTTCTTTTCTTTTCTTTTTTTATTTTTTATTTTTTATTTTTTTTCGGTTTTTGAAATTAGTTAATGTATTTTCGTTATAATGTCGTTATACTACTTAATTTACTTTATTTGTCTATTTATTTCTAGTATAAATATTTAGTAATTTCCGGTTTTTTTAAACTTTTTTTAAACGACTTTTATATTAATTAATACGAATTATATCTCAGCATATCTATATATATAGCACGTTATTTTTACTAATAATTAAAACCCTTATATTAACGGTTTTTAACGCGTTAGCGCTATACGTTAATTTTTAATTAACTTCTTTTCGTATAATAATAATATTTATTAATTAGTTAGATACACTATAATATAGTAAATAAAAAGAATCTATCTTTTTATCGGAAGATATATATTTTATTATTAAGTTACATAAAAGTAATACGTATATAGGGAGTATATAGAATAGATTTAATAGAAACAGAATTTATATTCCTTATATTTAATAATTAATGATTATAAGTATAATATAAATTAAGATAATCACCTTACTTACGCCCTACCCCTTTAACGCGCTATTATTCCTTATATAAAATCAACGAAATCGTATATTTATAATTAATTAATAAAAATAAATATTAAAAAGCGGTTAACGGATTAATAATTAAAGGCCTTAAATATTGCCGTATAAAAAATAGTATTTAAAAATATTAATGTTTTTATTACGACATTAAAAGTTAAATTTATAAAAATTAGACCTTAACATTTTCCTATATAATTTGTATTATTACGGCACTAAGCCGAATTTATAGGCTAGAATTAGATTAGAGCTAGAGAACCTTAGCGTATCTTCCACGGACTATACAATTTGTATATATATAAGAAGGAATTCTTAAACCTATTTTTAGGGTTTTCAGCCTGTTATTTTATTAATAGCCTTAGGAATTAAATTAACCGTATTTATTTAAAAGTTTAAGCGCCGTAATATAATAATAAGCTTACTTAATTAGGTAATTATTAATCTAAGTATTAATAATAAACCCGTTAAATTATGCGATAGTTTTTCTATTATATTAGTTCTTTTTAAGAATTCTTTTAACTTGCGTTACTATTTCTAGCCCTTGTTATTAGCTAGCAGGGGGTGCTAAACGTGTCAGATATAGGGGACATTAGTTATGTTGTTGTATTAGGCTAAGTTGCGTGTATTTCTCGTACGCGTATAGTTTTTATATAGCTTAGTAACGGAATATATATTTTCCGATTAAAAGGAGCCTTTCCGTATATGGTATACGTTCAGCACCTTTTGTTAGTTGATATACCCCTTTAACCCCTTAAAATATTTATAGCGTTAATCGTTACGTATTATTATTTCTTAAAGCTATAATTTTCTATTTAATTTTTCCTCCTGTAATTAAATCTTTTTAATTAGTTAATTCCTTTTTTAAAATTATTTATAAGGTATTCTTTTGTCGTTTAAGGGTTTCCGTAATATTTACCAGTTTTAATTATTTTTTAAAATACTTAAATAATTTGCGTAATAAGGTTTTAATTAGTTTAATAATTAGCATATCGTTTATAAGTATATAATACATTTTAATTAAAACTTTTTTTACGGCTTTTCGTAATTAATAATTATATATATTTACGTACCGTAATTTTATTTATAATAAGATAAAGTTGGCGTTAACAAATTATATAATTTATTAATTATCGCATTTTATATTTAGCAGTTTAATATTTAAAATAACTTTTAATTTTTTAATTAATCTATAATTAAATACGGTTTTTTTATAATTTACGTAAAAAATAATAACTTTATTTTTATTATAAAAGTAATTATTATATTTTAATTATTCGCCCGTTATTTTATTACTTTTTTAAATAACTTTATAACGTAAATTTAAAAACTTTTTTAATCGATCGTATTATTTACGAAAAAAACGTCGTTTTAAGTATTTAACAAATTTTCGCCTTTAAATTAGAACGTTAACGTTTTAGACCCGATTAGGTATAATATAATTCGATTAATAACTTTATAATATACGTTATTAAAATTTAGGTTAAAACGGGTAAATCGGGATACGGTAAAGAATATATTAGGTTGCGTATTAATCGTTACCTACAAGAGAAAACCGATTTTTTTCTGGTATTTATTAACAAAGCTTAAATAAGCTAGATTAGGATTTGGTAATAGCTTAACGCTAGTTATAAATATTTTTAAAAGGTTATATAGATTTTTTTTAAAGATTAAATTAACCAGCTTATTTATAGAATCGGATTAAAATAATTAGATTTTCTTATTAGGTTTATTTTTAATTACTTTAATACCGAGGAATTATTATAAGTCCTTACCTTTTATAAGGGTATATCGTTCTCGAATTTATTAAATTAACTAAATAACGAAATCTTAATTCTTTTTACGATATATTGTTATAATATCGTGTATAAAAAAATAAAAAAATAAAAACCTTTTAATAAGTAAAATAACAAAGTTTATAAGGAACGGAATTAAGTTCTAGATTCTTAAACGTCCTAATAAATTGCTTTTATTAAAATAAAAGTAATTCCTTTAATTTATATAACATTTTTTTAATTAAAAAAGTTTTATTACGTTACGAATATATTAAAGGTGTTTTTATATATACTTTATAAAGTAGTTAAGTATTAATAAAAACGTTAATAGCATTATATTATTTTAGCTTTAAATGGAATTTAGTAGTAATAGTAAATAAGATTTTAAATAATTTTTTAATTAAAATAAATGTATATATATATCACTATAAACGTTTTGTAATTATTAATCGTTTTGTACGATAAAACGTATTTTATATTTTTGTAATTAATTATATTTTTTGAACTTATAAACGTATATTTATATATACTTTAAAATTCATTTCCCTTTAACAGAAAATTAATTAATAACTTTTTAAAATTATTCTTTTTTATAACTTTATAAATAATTTTTTTTAGCTTTACGAAATATTTTCCTTAAAAAATATATACTTAACTTTTTATAACTTTACGGTAGTAATAATAAATCGCGTCTATATATCCGGTTTCGTAACTTAAAAATTTTATATATTTTTATATCGAAACCTTTCCGATTAAAATAACGTGTAGTTCGGGTAATTAATCTTTTTGAATTTCCGTAGTTTACCGGCCGATTATTAATTATATTAACAAAATAAATTATTCGTTTTACGTTAAATGCGGGTTTTTATACTTTATACTTATACCGATAATCATTTTTTAATACGGAACGTATAGGGAATTTACGTTTATAATATGTAAGGTATATTCGTTTTTTTATCGTTATTTTTATTATTTTTATCGACGTAATAATCGTAATAATTATTAAAGTAAATATTAATAAAGGTAAAAATTTAAAAAACGGAAATAATTCGAATATAACAGTTATATAAGGGTAATTAATTTTATATAAACAGGTTTATTTTTTTCTATTCCGTATGTTTCGTACGCCTATATTATTCTGGAAATTACCTTTTTTATTTAACAGGTAATTAAATTATTCCGCTTAAATTTTCGGTTTTTTTTATATTTATATATTTAAATAATTTAAGCCTTAATTAAATAATTTTATCTATCTTAATAATTTCTATAACTTTTCTTTTATAACGTATAAAAAGTTGTTTTTTAAATTTTTAATATTATTTTGAAAAATCACCCTTTCGTTAAATTATATATTTCGAATAATAATAACTTTATTAATTAACAGGTTTTAAATCTTATAAATATTCGTAAATCGGTAACTAACTAAAAAATTAATTTATATTTTAAAAATTAAATTTCTTTTATAACGGTAATTATTATATTATAAACTATATAGTTATATATGTCGGCAGATGTGGTGATTTATTGTTGGAAGGTTGAAAGGATTAAAAGGGCTTTGATTTGTGGCCCTAGGATTGCAAGGATATAAGAGCTGGAAGCTATATCTAGCTGCTCTCCCCCCCAGTTGGAAAGAACTAGGACACACAGAAACCACAGCCTGAAGAATGCAACACAATTTGCTCACAATATATTTATAAATAAATTTATTAAAACTTTTAATTAAATACTATAATGCGGTTTTTATACGTTAAGTAAATATAATAAACCTTATATAAGCTTTACTAAAAAAATACGTATTTAAAAATACGGTTATATAAATATATTACTGTTTTAAAAATATATACGATTAAAAATGAAAATAATTTAACGTTATTTTATATCGTAATCTTTTTTTAATTACATCTTTTAAAGGTTTTATACCCGCGTTTTAAGCCTAATAGCTCAGTAGTCGCGAGCCTGGGTGTCTTTTTTAATTGTAACAGGCTTAGGCACCTTATTGCGATTAATTGCAAGAAATAACTAGTTTAAATCCAGCTTGGGCCACCGTTCCTTTAAGTAACGCTAAGCTTAAAGGAGCTAGATTATTGGAGTTTCGGTTTCGTTATTATATCGGTAATAATTAAAGTAATTAATAACTTTAGGAATTAATTAAATTAATCGTATACGTAATCGTATTTGTTACCGTATTAAAAGATTTTTATTAATCGGGTTTTTTATCCGGTTTTTTAAAAGGTACGGTTTTTAAAAGTACTTTCCGGTCGCGTTTATAAGAACCAATATGTATATATATAGTAGATGGATTAGCTACGCTAGATACCTAATGGTACATATTCTCATACCCCCGTTTTAAGTTTAAATATATAATATTAAAATTTAAGTTTAATATTAAATAAAGGCGATTATAATATATTTCGAACATAAGAATTTTTTAAGATTTTGTTATTATATTTAATTATTTATAAAAAAACCTTATCCTAGTTTTTTACAATTTTTAAAAAATATTCGAATATTATAATTAATATATCTTACGTTCGGTTTTTAAAATAAATATCTTAAATAAAGCCTAAATACCTATCGGTAACGAACATGACGTATTTATGTCCTTCCGGGTTTTTTTTCGAAATTTATAAAATTAATAACGATTCGTTATTTTGATTAAAAAATTCCTTTTTTCGGTTCTCGGCATATTTGCTTTTTGGCCTTTACCTTACTACATATTTAGTATTCGATTATTATAAAACCTTTCAGGCGTATTTCCTTTATATAAAACTACAACTAAGTAATTATTTCGGGCCTTAAATATCTTAATTTTAAATACTAAATCGTACCGTTACCGATTCGTAATAGTTTTGCTATATATAAATTAACGTTTCGTTTATAAGATATAAAGGCTATATAAGTAATTATTACGTTAATATTTTTAATAACGAATTAATTAAATTTATTTATTAACGTAACAATTACTTAATTATATTTATTTAGAATAAAATTATTAACTTTTCGGTTATCTTATTAATATCCCTGTTTTCGAAGTTACCGGAAAGATATTTAGTTATATATAAAATTTTCATAATAAGTTACGTTATATAAACGTAACATTTTTAAACTTTTAAAACTTTAAAACAATATATTTATTTTTTCGTATTTTTTAATCGGGATAAAATTATTTCTTACGTATATTCCGTTGCCTTAAATCGTTATTTTATAATTCAAAAATTTACTAATAAAGTTAAAAATATATATCGTAAATCCTAAATGTAAAATGAATGGATTTTTTAAAAGATAAAACGCAATATTTACCGTATTACGTTGATTAAAGGTTAAAAAATACGTTCGAACTTATTTTACTCCCTTTAAAAATTATTTTATCTCCTAAATAATTATCCTCTTTATAGTTTTTAACAAATAATGAATTTCTTCCTTTAAGGATTAATTGGAAATAATTTGGTTTTAAACTAACGTTAAAATTACTTTTTTAAGCTTAAATTCTGTTAAAACTTTATTAAAAAAACGCGTAATAATATTAAAATGATATATACGAAAAATTTAAATACGTTTTGTATTAAATTTTTAATACCTTTAACTTTTCGCATTTTCGCTTATTATTACTACTATTTCGACCCGTTTAAAAATCTTTACAAACGTTTTATTTTAGCTTATACCTTAAGGCTTTTTATTACGGCTAAAAGTTATCTTTAATCTTTTTTTAATTAAAATCATTTTAATTAAAAAAGTTTCCGGGTATCCTGTAAAATATTGAAAATATTATTTTAATATTTTTCGATATAAATTATAAATAAGGTATAATTTAATAATTAAAAAAATTAACCGTTATTTCCTAATAATTAATCGTATTATTATTAATTTTTAACTTTTTAACTATTTAAAATATATTTATTTAAATTCTTACAATAAGAACTAATATTATATATAAATTATTAACTAATATAAATGTTATTTTCGTTTTTAAAACTTTATATTATTATTACTAAACTATAATCTTTTATTATTTTACGATTTATTTATTTAGTTTTTTTACTAATTTCGAAACTTACTTTGACTTTTCGTAATACTTTCGTTAAATATTAATTAAAAACTTATTATCGTATACCTTACCGGATTTAACTAACTTAACGTACTACTTCCGTAAGTTTTTTCCTACGAAAAAATTTATCTTTTTAACTGCTAGAAATATTAATTTTAAAACTTATTTTATAAAATCGTTATTACTTTTTCGGAAAATATCGTATTTACGATTTTTATAAATATATGCCGTAAAGTCCTAATTATAAGCTTATTTACTTTCGGTTATTATTTTAAAAATACTTATTAAGTAATTAATATAATCGATTTCTTTATAAATCTTTCCGGAAAATATAAATATAATTAAAAAACCGTTTAAAATATTATTTCGTATCGTATAACGGATTCGTTTTTTCGGATACAAGGTTATATTAAATTCTGTTAATTTACCAAGCTAAAAAAATAATTAATTAAGATCGAGATAATCCCATATATTAAAAGCGTACGTTTTAACCTAGAATTTACCTTTAAAACGGTCTCAGTCCTTAAATCCGTTATAAATAACGGAAAACGTTTATGGTACCGTTATTATTATAATTAATAAAATATACAAATAATTACTATTAATATACAACCTATATTATCTTAGCAATAGCTAATTAATTAATAATAATACGAATTAAACGAATAAGACTTTTAATTATTAAATATAAGGAATATCAGTTATGTTGTTATATTAGGCTAAATTGCGTATATTTCTCGTACGCGTACAGCTTTTGTATAACCTAGCAACGGACCATATATCTTCCGATCAAAAGGAGCCTTTCCGTATATAGTATGTGTTTAGCACCCCCTGCTAGCTAACAAAACGCACCCTATATACGGAAAGGCTCCTTTTAATCCCAAGATATATATTCCGTTATTAAGATATATAAAAGCTGCACGTATACGAAAAATATATGTAAATTAACGTAATTTAACAACATGATTAATATCTTTTATATCTAATAATTAAAAGTTTTATTTACTTAATTCGCGTTATTATTAATTAATTAATTATTACTAAAACGATATAGGTTATATATTAATAATAATAATAACGGTATAATTAACATTCTCCGTTATTTATAACGGATTTAAGGACTAGGACCGTTTCAAGGGCGAATTTTAAGCTAGAACGTACGTTTTTAATATATAGAATTATATTAATGTTAATTAATTATTTCTGTAACTAATTAAATTAAGAAAACCTGATATAATTTCGTATCCGAAAAAACGAATCCGTTATACGATACGACATAATACCTTATATAATTCTTTAATTATATTTATATTTGTCGAAAAAATTGTAAAAGATATTATTTATATTAATTACATAACCAATACCTTTAAAATAACGACCGAAACTAAATAAACTTGGAATTAAAATTTTACGGTAGATATTTATAAAAATCGTAAATATAATATTTTCCGAAATAATAATAACGACCTTATAAGATAAGTTTTTTTTAAGAAAAGATTTACGGAAATAATACGTTAAGTTAGTTAAATCGGGTAAAATATACGATAATATGTTTTTAATTAATATTTAACGAAAATATTATAAAAAACTAAAATCAGTTTTAAAATCGATAAAGAAATTAAATAAATAAATTATAAGGTAATAAAAGATTATAATTTAAAAATAACGATATAAATCTTAAAGACGAAAATAACGATCGTATAAGTTAACGACTTATATATAGTATTAGCTCCTATTATAAGGATTTAAATAATTACGTTTTAAATAAAAAAACCGAAATTAATAACGGTACGATTAATTATTAAAAATTAACGGTAAATTTTTTAGTAACTAGATTACAGTTTATTTATAACTTATATCGGAAGATATTAAGGTAACGTTTCCGACGTTTTATAAGATACTTACGGATCTTTTTAATTTAGATAATTTTAATTAAGAAAAAACTAAAAATAACTTTAATAGTAAAAAAAAACTTTATAATATAAATTAAAGTAAAGTAATTATAAAAGCTTTTATTCGAACCGATATAATAATAAACAAAAATGTTAAAAGTCGAATACATTAGAAACCTATTATAAAACGTACTTAAACTTTTTTTATAATTTTTACAAATATTATTACGTATTTTTTAGTAAAGCCCCGGTAAATTTCGCTTTAACGATAGGATAATAATATACGTTTAAAGCCGAATATTTTCCGATTAATTTTTAATGGAAAAAAATTAACCGTTTATCGAAAACAATAAAGAAAATAATTATTTAAAAGATAAATTAAATTTTAAAAAATATAACGGGTCCTAACATATTTTTTAATTTTTAATTAATATAATATCATATACGTTCCGTTTTATTTTTTAAGAAATTCGTTTATTTTAAATTTTATTTATAAATTTTTAAATTATAAAATAATAATTTTAAATAATAGAATATATATAAAGAATAGTTTCGTTTTAATTAGAAAATACGAAGATGTAAACTTATTACTTTAAAGCTTTAACAGCTCGAAAATATTATATTTATATAACGTAACTTTCTCCTTAAAAGAGACGTAACTATAGAACTAAATTAAATAAATGGATAGATTATACTATCGGTTACTAAGCTTTATTAAACCTTAACCTTTTTACAGATTACAGAGTTATACCCCTATCGATAACTATTCTTAATAGAATTCTAAACGGTTTTCGTAATCCGGAACAGCCGGATAAATTATCGTTCGTAATTTTTTAACTTATATTAATTTAAAAGTTAAACTTCGACGTTTTTAAGCCCGTTATCGTTATTTTTTAATTTTACCAGTAATTTTTTTATAAGCCGGATATTTTTTAATATAAATTTACGTAAGTTTTAATAGCTTAGTAATCGCGAGCCTGGGTGTTTTTTTTAATTGCGACAGGCTTAGGTACCCTGTTGCGGTTAACTGCAAAAGATAGTTGGTTCGAATTTAGCTTGGGATCCCGTTTTCTAGGTGGCGCTAGCTTAGAAAGCTAAACTAATTGGAGTTTCGGCTCCGTTACCGTATCGGCGACAATTAAAGGGTGGCTAGGAGTTATTGGAACTAGTTACGATTAGGGGTATTAGGAACCAATTAATCAATCGGGTATATTTTATCGTTAATTACCGTATTATATAACCCGCATTACGTTTTTCCGGCCTTTGGCTAAAAAGGGACGGTTTTTAAGGGGTACTCCCCGGTTGCGTTTATAAAACCAGTTTATATATATATTTAGTAAATAAATTAACTCCCTGTATATATATAGCTAAATACCTTAATAGCACTTTACTTTATATAAATTTACCTAAAAATTAATTATTTCTGCCGTTTTAAATTAAATCGTATCCGAAAATTAAAAATAAAATCTAATTTTTTTCGGAAAAATTATTAATACCGATAAAAATATCGATATATTTTATTCGGCCGATTATTTTATTTAAATCGGATAATTTAATCGAAACCGTTTCCGTCGAGATTCCGGAGGTACGGAATATTAGGACTTTATATTCGGATTTAGCCGGCATATTTTAGTTATTTTAATTAATAAGGGTTTAAAAAACCTTAAAATTAATCGAAATTAAAAAAATCGTAAAATTAACGAAAAATCGTAAAATAATTATTATATACGAACTTAAAATTTACCGCAAAAAGCTTAATATCGTTTAAGTTATTAATTAAAATTTCTTTTGTTAAATTAATTAAAGGGCATAAAATTTATTAAGGCTAAAGTTTGTCGGTATTACGTAATAATCGGTTTCGGAATAAGGTTTTTCGTAACCGAGATATAATTTATTATTACCGTAAAAACTATTAATAATTACCGTATTCGAAAATATTAGGTAAAGGATTTATTATATTAATTATTAATATAATTATTTTATATCTTTAATTTAGCCTGGATAATACGGCTTAAATCTAACGACGTTATATATAACGTAACTTATTACGAAAATTTCCCATATAATTTAATGTTTTTTAACAGCTTTAAAAAAATATTAATAAAATAATCGAAAAATTAATAACTTTATTCGAATAAATACAATTAAGTAGTTGTGATATTAAGAAATAAATTTAATTAATTCGTTACTAAAGATATTAATTTAATAATTACTTTTATAATTTTTATAACGAATAAACGAAATAGTAATTTATAAATAACAAGATTTATACGGACCGGTAACGATATTATATAATACTTGAAATTAAATTATTTAAAAGATAAAATAATCGCTTAATAATAATCTTTTATAAAATAAATTCGTTTAAATGGTTTTAAAATAATCGAACATGAAATATATAATAAAGCTAAAATAAAAAATAAATACGTTACGAACATTAAAAAGTCTTTTTAATTAAATTAATAAATTATTATTAATTTTATAAATTTCGAATAAAACTCGGATAAATATAAATATGTTATATTTATTATCGATAAGTACGTAAGCTTCATTTAAAACATTTAGTTTAACAATCGAAAATAAAATGTATTAAGTATAATATTTAAACATTTTCTTAAAATTTTAAAAAATTACTAACTTTTAAATATATTATAATGGTTTTTTACTATTAATCTTAAACTTTTAATACCGCATATTTAAAATTAAAGCGGGAATATAAAACATTTAAAGAATGTAATGAAATAAACTAATTATAATACGGAATAATAATAAATTATTTTCGTTTTTAATTATATATATTATTAAAACGGCAATATCTTTATATAACCGTATCTTAAAATACCGTTTTCATTAATAAAGCCTATATAAAATTTATTATATTTATTTAACGTATAAAAATAACGTTATAAGACTTAATCGAAAGCCTGAATAAGCCTATTTACGAATAGACGGCTATATAATTTGCGATATAATAATTACCGTTATAAAAAAGAATTTAAAATCTAAATTTTAAAATATAAATTAACTTTTTAATTAATTATTAATATATAAATATTTATAAGATTTAAAACCTATTAATTAACAAAGTTATTACTATTCGAAACGTATAATTTAACGAAAAAGCTACCTTTTTAAATAGTACCAAAAACCTAAAAAATAATATTCTATACAGTATAGAAAAAAAAAACTACTTTAACAAGTAAAAATACCTAATTAAAATAATACTTATTTAATTTACATATAAAAAAATTTAATTACCTGTTAAAAAAAACAAATAACTTTAAAAAATTACTACCGTAAAAAAAGTACGGAATAAAAAAAAAACTTATTTACAAAAACCTAATTATCCTTATATAACCGTTATATTTAATCTATTTCCGTTCCTTAAATCATTATTATTACTAATGTTTACCTTAATAACTATTACGATTATTACGCCAACGGAAAAAATAAAAATAACCTTAATTTCTTTTACATTATTTACATTAAAATAACGGGAAAAAACGAAAATACTTTATAAGTAATAAATATAAGGTTTATATATATTCCGTATTAAAAGAATCTTATCCGAAACCAATATAAAATATAAAAAACCGTATTTAATATAAACCGTTTAATTTCTTTTATAAATACGTACGGTAACCGGTTAGTGAGTTATAAAAATTCAAAAAAATTAATTTTTTTAAATGGGAGTATTTTATTCGGAAAAATAATAATATTTTAATATATAAAAAAGTTTTTAAATAGTAAAACCGGATATATAAACGTAATTTACCGTTACTGCTATAAAGCTATAAAAAGCTAAATATATACCCGCTAATAGAAATATTTCGTAAAGCCGAAAAGGTTTCTTTATAAAATTATAAAAAAAATAATGTTAAAAAATAATTAATTAATCTTTTATTAAAGGGAAATAAGGTCCAATAGCTCAGTGGTCACGAGCCTAGGTGTCTTTTTCAATTGCGACAAGCTTGGGTACCCTGTTGCGATTAATTGCAAAAGATAGCTGGTTTAAATCCAGCTTGGGCTACCGTTCCTTTAAGTAACGCCAAACCTAAAGGAGCTAAATTATTGAAGCTTCGGTTCCGTTACTATGTCGGTAATAACTGGAATAATTAAGAGCTTTAGGAATTAATCAAATTAATCGTATACGTAATTATATTTATTACCGTATTAAAAGATTTTTATTAATCGGGTTTTTTATCCGGCCTTTTAAGAGGTACGGTTTTTGGAGGTACTTTCCGGTCGCGTTTATGAGAACTAATATGTATGTATATAATGTATGGATTAGCTACGCTAGATACCTAATAGTACATATTCTCATTAAAGGGAAATAAGTTTTAAAATATGTATAAATATATATTTACAAATTTAATAACTATAATTAATTATAAAAATACAAAGTACGTTTTATGGTATAAAACATTTAATAACTTAAAACCGTTTTTAATAATATATATGTATTTACCTTATTTAAAAGGTTATTTAAAGTATTAAGCGTTACGGCGGTTAAATAAGGGTTAAAATTTAAATAATATAACGATATTAACGCCTTTATTAACGTTAACTTACTTTACGAAATATATATATAAACGTTTTTAAAATATCCTTAACGTAAAAAAGCTTTTTTAATTAAAAAGGGTTTTTATAATTTAAAAAAGTCGATATTACTATAATAAAAAACTTTATTAAAACGTTTAAAAAATTAAAACTTAACCCCGTTCCTCATAAGTCTTATTATTTTATTCGTTAAAATTTTTTTTTCTTTATAAATAATATTATAAAACCTTATCGTAAAAAATATTAAAATCTTACTAATTAATTCATTTAATAAATTCGAAAACGGTATACCTTTATAAAGGATAAGAATTTACAATAATATTTCGGTATCGAAATAATTAAAAGCAAACTTAAAAAAAAATTGAATTATTTTAATTTAACTTTATAAATATATTAACTAACTTAAATTTTAAAAGAATTTAAACAACTTCCTAAAAACGTCTATAATTAACGTTAAATTATTACCGAATTATTATTTAATCTATCCAGGCTTTATTAATAAGTACAAAAAGAAAATCGGGTTTTTTCTTATATAACAATTAATACGTAACCGGATATATCCTTAACCGTATTCCAGTTTACCCGTTTCAACTTAAATCTTAATAACGTATATTATAAAACTATTAATTAAATTATATTATACCTAATCGAAATTAAAACGTTAACGTTATAATTTAAAAACAAAAATTTATTAAATACTTGAAAAGATACCTTGTTTACGAATAATATAATTAATCGAAAAAACTTTCAAACTTACGTTAGAAATTTTTTTTAAAATAATAATAAAAGAACAGGTAAATATATAAAATATAATAATTACTTTTAAATCAAAACGGAATTATTATCCCTTACGTAAATTAATTAAAAAAAATGAAAAGTTACGTAAAATATTAAACCGTTAAATATATAATATAATAATAAATAAATTATAAATCTTCTTAACGCCGACATCGCCTTATTTTAAATAAGATTATAGTACGTAAATATATATAATTATTTATTACGAAGAATCGTAAAAAGAATCGATTAGAATGAATAATGCGTTTATAAGGGATGGATTAGTTAGTGGATTGATTGAAGCCTAATTGTATAGATTATTTGAATATTTTAAAAAATAGTTAAAATTAATAAATATTACGAAAACCTTCGAACGGTAAAAAAATACTTTATAAATAACTTTTAAAATCTTTTTAAAAAGACGTAACCGTAGAATTAAATTGAATAAATGGATAGATTATGTTATCGGTTGCTAAGTTTTACTAAACCCTAACCTTACAAACTGCTTAATTATGCCCTTATCGACGATTATTTTTAACGGAATTTTAAACGGTTTTCGTAATCCGGAATAACCGGATAAATTATCGTTTATAATTTTTTTTATATCGATTTAAAAATTGAATTTTAACGTTTTTAAACTTGTTATCGTTATTTTTCAGTTTTGTTAGTAATTTTTCTATGAGCCGGATATTTTTTAATATAAATTTGCGTAAAATTTAATTATTTTTACCGTTTTAAATTAAATCGTATCCGAAAATTAAAAATAAAACCCGATTTTTTTCGGATAAGTTATTAATATCGACAAAGGTATCGATATATTTTATTCGGCCGATTATTTTATTTAAATCGGGTAATTTAATCGAGATTATGTCCGTCGAGATTCCGGAAATACGGAGTATTAGGACTTTATATTCGGACTTGGCCGGTATGTTTTGGTTATTTTAATTAATAAGGGTTTAAAAAGTTTTAAAATTAATCGAAGTTAAAAAAGTTATAAAATTAGCGAAAGGTTGCAAAGTTATCTTATACGGACTTAAGGTTTACCGTAAAAAGCTTAATATTTTTTAAGTTATTGTTTAAAATTCCCCTTGTTAAATTAGCTAAAGGGTATAAGGTTTATTAAGGTCGAAGCTTGTTAATATTACCTAATCGGTTTCGGAATAAAGCTTTTTATAACCGAGGTATAATTTATCGTTACCGTAAAAACTATTAATAATTGCCGTATTCGAAAATATTAGGTAAAGTATTTCTCGTATTAATTATTAGTATAATTACTTTATGTCTTTGGTTCAGCCTGGATAATACGGCTTAAACCTAACGACTTTGCAAATAATTTTTAAAAAACATTAACTAATTAAACAGATTTAATCGCCGGAAAGAAAATTAAATAAAAAACTATAATTTTAAAAAATAATAATACGTAATAATTAACGCTATAAATATTTAAGTTATTAAGAGGATATAACAGTTAATAAGGAGTATTAAACGTATTTTATATACGGAAAAGCTTCTTTTAATCGGAAAATATATATTCCGTTATTAAGTTATATAAAAACTGTAGGTAGATGAGAAATATACGCAAATTAACTTAATATAATAATATAACTAATATTCCCTATATCTAATACTTGTCGCCGTTTTTACATTTTTTAGCCCTCGTTACCGTACAGATATTTTTCTGGCCCTCGTCGCCATTTTCTGCACCTAAGTCACCCCATTTGCTATGCGTCCATCGTCGCTAGCCAATGTTTTTCAACTGGCTTTATTGCTATCACCTTTTTCCATTACCTTTTTATCGCCGCCACCATCCTGATGGTTTCGTTTAACGTTTAGCGGGTACAAGCCGCTATTTAAGCTGCTATACGAGCTGCTGGCGAAAAAATTACGTCGTAATTTATCGACGAATTAAAAAAAGTAACGATATTATTAACACTCTTTTTATTAAACTTTTAAATTTACGTTTAATACTTTTTAATATGGGAAAATTAACGAAATTCGAAAACCTTAATAAATTAGTATTTTTTATTTAAAAAAAACTTTACGTTAATAACTTTATAATTAAAACTATTAAAAACTAATTTTAATACGTTTATAACAGCTTAAATATTTTATTACGGAAATCTTTTAAATTATAATTAAAATAAACGTTTATATAATAATTTATTAACTTAAAAGCTTAGTAGTTATAAATCTAAGTATCTCTTTTAATTATAACAGGTTTAAGCACCTTGTTACGATTAATCGTAAGAAATAAATTGTTTAAATTTAATTTAAGCTACCGTTTCTTTAAATAGCGCTAATTTAAAGGAATTAACTAATTAAAGCTTCGGCCCCGTTACCTTATCGGCGACAATTAAGTAGCTAGGGGCTTTTAAACCAGCCGCGATTATAGGCTTTAGGAACTAATTAATTAATCGTATATCTTATCGTTAATTACCGTATTACATAACCCGTATTGCGTTTTTCCGGTTCTTATTAAGAAGGGACGGTTTTTAAAAGGTGTTCCCCGGTTGCGTTTATATAAAACCAGTTATATATATACTTAGTAAATAAATTAATAATATACTGTATTTTATATATATATAGCTAAATACCTTAAATAGTACTTAATTTTATATATAACGATTTATTTAAATAATAATACGTTATAAAAAGTTTTATAATTATTATTAAAGTAAAAACTTTTAATTTAATTTAATAATAAAATTTTAATTTTTTTAATTTATAACGTATTATTAATCTTTATTCCGTACTTAATAATATTATATAAAAACGCTTTAATTATAAAAAAATAAACGGATTATTTTTTATTCCGTATTACGATTTCGTTAAATTATTATATAAATTAATTAATAATTATAACTTAATAGCTTAATAATCGCGAGCCTGGGTGTTTCTTTTAATTAATGCAGGCTTAGATACCTTGCTTTAATTAATCATAAAAAACAGCTGGTCTAAATCTAACTTAGGCCACCGTTCCTTTAAGTAGCGCTAGTTTAAAGAAGCTAAACTAATTAGGGCTTCGGCTCCGCCACCGTGTCGGCGACAACTAGAGGGTTAGGGGCTTTAAGAACCAATTAATTAATCGTATATCTTATCGTTAGTTACCGTATTATATAACCCGTATTACATTTTTCCGGTTCTTAGTTAAAAAAGAACGTTTTTTAAAAGGTGCTCCCCGGTTACGTTTGTATAAAAGCATTTATATACATGTATATAATAAACGGATTAACTATATATATATACTGTTAAAATTCGCGGTGCTAATCTAACTATTATTATCAGATATAAGGGATATTAGTTATGTTATTATATTAAGCTAATCTGCGTATGCTTTTTATACGCGTACAGCTTTTATATAACCTAGTAACGGAATATATATTTTCCGATTAAAGGAGCCTTTCCGTATATGGGGTGCGTTGGTACCCCCTATTAGCTGATATATCCTTTTAACGCCTTGAAGTATTTATGGCGTTAATTGTTACGTATTATTACTTCTTAGAATTACAGCTTTTTATTCGATTTTTTTTCCGGCGATTAAATCCTTTTAATTAACTAATTCCTTTTTTGAATTATTTGCAGGGTGTTCTTCCGCCATTCGAAGGTTTCCGTAATACTTATTAATTTTAGCTATTTTTTAAAATACTTAAACGGTTTACGTAATAAGGTTTTAATTAATTTATTAACTAGTATATCGTCCGTAAGCGTATAATTTACTTTAATTAAGTCCTTTTCTACGGCTTATTGTAATTAGTAATCATATATATATACGTATCGTAATTTCGTTTGTAATAGGGTAACGTTAACGTTAATAAGCCGTATTATTTGTTAATTATCATACTATTTATTTAGCGGTTTAATATTTAGGGTAATTTTTAGCTTTTTAATTAATCGAAAATTAAATAAGGTTTTTTTTATAACCTGCGTAAAAAATAATAATTCCGTTTCGGTTATGGAAATATTTACTATATTTTACTTATTCGCCCGTTATTTTATCATTTTTTTAAATAACTTTATAACGTAAATTTGGAAATTTTTTCGATCGATCGTATTATTCGTAAAAAAGGTGTTATTTTAAATATTTAACGAATTTTTATTTCCGAATTATAATATTAACGTTTTGGTCCCGATTAGGTATAATATAATTCGATTAACGACTTTGTAATATGCGTTGTTAAGGTTTAGGTTAAAATGGGTAAATCGGGATACGGTGAAGGATATATTAGATTGCATATTAATTATTACGTATAAAATAAAACTGATTTCTTTTGGGTATTTGTTAATATAAGTTAAATAGGTTAAATCAAAATTTGGTAATAATTTAACGTTTATTATTAACGTATTTAAAAAGTTATTTAAATTTTTTTTAAAAATTAAGTTAATTAATTTATTTATAAAATCGGATTAGGATAATTAAATTTTCCTGTTAGGTTTGTTTTTAATTATTTCGATGCCGAGGAACTATTATAAGTCCTTATTTTTTATAAAGGTATACCGTTCCCGAATTTGTCAAATTAACTAATTAACGAGATTTTAATTTTCCTTACGATATATTATAACGATATCGTTTACGAAGAAAAAAACAAGTACCCTTTAATAAGAAAAATAATAAGGTTTATAAAAAACGGGGCTAAGTTTTAATTTTTTAAGCGTCCTGGTAAAATCTTTTTGCTATAGTAACGGCAATTCTTTTAAACTATATAAAACTTTTTTAATTAAGAAAACTTTTTTACGTTAAGGATATTTTAAAAACGTTTTTATATATATTTCATAAGGTAGGTTTACGTTAACGAAGGCGTTAATAACGTTATATTATTTAAACTTTAAATCGAACTCAGCCGTAATAACGATTAAGGTTTTAAATAACTTTTTAGTTAAAATAAATATATTTCTATTACTATAAGCGTTTTTAAACTATTAATTACTTTATATAACGAGACGTGCCTTATATTTCTATAACCAGTTATATTTATTAAATTTATAAATATATATTTATATATACTTTAAAACCTGTTTCTCTTTAATAAAAAATTAATGAATTATTTCCTAGAATCGTATTCTTTTGTAATTTTATAAATAAACTTTTTCGGCTTTACGATATATTTCCTTTAACAGGTATATATTTAACTTTTTATAATTTCGCAGCAATAACTGTAAGTTACGTTTATATACCCGGTTTAACCATTTAAATATTTTTTTATATATTAAGGTATTAAAGTTTTTCCGATTAAAAAAACGCATATTTTAGGTAATTAATTTCCTTAAATTTCCGCAATTTACCGGCCGGTTATCAATTATATTTATAAATTCAACTAGCCGTCCTATATTAAAAACAACCTTTTATACCTTATAATTATTTCGAATAATATTATTTCGGTACGGAATTTACGGGAAATTTACGTTTATAACCCGTAAAATATTTTTGTTTTTTACCGTTATACTAAGTTAAATAACTTAATAAAAATTTAAGGTTACTTTTATTTTATCCGTCGGCGTATTAATCGTAATAATTATTAAAATAAATATTAACGGCAATAATAATTTAAAAAACGTCAATAATTCGAATATAACGGTTATATAAAGGTAATTAATCTTTTACGAACAGGTTTGTATTTCCTTGTCCCGTACGTTTTTAACACTTATATTATTCTAAAATTATATTTTCCGTTTAACCGGTAATTAAATTATTCCGTTTAAATTTTTATTTTCTTTTTAAATATGTATATACAAACAATTTTAAACTTAATCAAGTAATTTTACCTGTTATAATAAATTTTATAATTCATTTTCCGTAACGTAAAAAAAATCTTTTTTTAAATTTTTAATATCGCCTAAAAAAATAACTTTTTCGTTAAACTCTACGTTTCGAATAATAACAACCTTATTAATTAACGGGTTCCAAATCTCGTAAATATTCATAAGTCGGTAACCGATAAAAAAATTAATCTATATTTTAAGATTTATCTTTTAAAATTTCCTTTTTTTATAGCAGTAATTATTATAACGTAAACTATATAACCGTATATTAATAAATAAATTTGTTAAAGTTTTCGATTAAATATTACAATACCGTTTTTATACGTTAAGTAAATATACTAAATTTCGTATGAACTTTACCAAAAAATACGTATTTAAAGGTACGGTTATATAAATATACTACTGCTTTAAAAATATATACAATTAAAAATAAAGGTAATTTAACGCCATTTCGTATCGCAATCGTTTTTTTAATTATACCTCTTAAACGCTTTATACCCCCGTTTTAATCCTTATATACGGTATTAAAGATTTAATTCTAATACTTAAAAAAGGCAACTATAATATATCTTTAAATAAGTAATTTTTTAAAATTTTATTATTATATTCGATTACTTATAAAAAAACATTATCCTAATTTTTTAAAACTTTTAAAAATATCGAAATGTATTAAATAATATATTTTATTTTCGTTTTTAAAATATATATCTCAAATAAAGCCTAAATACCTGTCGGTAATGAATATAACGTATCTATATTTTTTAAGGCTTTTTTAAAAAATTTGTAAAATTAATAACGATTTTCTATTTTAATCGGGAAATTCTTTCCTTCGGTTTGCAACGTATTTACCTTTTAATTTTCGCTTTACTTTATGCTTAATATTCAATTATTATAGGACCTTTTAACCGGACTCTTTTCGTATAGGATTATAACTAAGTAATTACTTTAAGCCCTATATAATTTAATTTTAAATGTTATATAAAACTATTACCGGTCCGTAATAATTTCGTTATTTATAAATTAACGTTTCGTTTATAAATTACAAAAATTACGAAAATAATAATTATATTAATAGTTTCGATAATAAATTAATCGAACTTATCTATTAATACAATAATTACTTAATTATACTCATTTCGAATAAATTTATTAATTTTTCGGTTATCCTATTAATATTCATTTTTTTAAAACTACCGGAAAGATACCAAATTATATACGAAATCCTTATAATAAGTTATATTATATAAAGGTAACGTTTTTAAACCTTTAAAGCTTTAAAGTAATATATTTACTATTCCGTAATTTTTAATCGGAATAAAATTATTTTTTACGTACATTTTATCGCCTTAAATCGTTATTTTATAATTTAGGAATCTATTAATTAAATTAAAGATATATATCATAAATCCTAACTTTAAAATAAACAAATTCCTTAAAAAGTAAAATAAAACGTTTACCGTATTATTTTAATTAATAATTAAAAAATATACAAAAATTCGTTTTAGTTTCTTTAAGAATTAATCCGTTTTTAAGTAATTATTTTCTCTATACCTTTCGACAAACAGTTAACTTCTTCCTTTAAAAATTAATTAAAATTAATTTATTAAAAAACAAATTTAAAATTTCGTTATTAAAACAGAAATTAACTAAGGCCTTATTAAAAAATATATAATAACATTAAAATAACGTATAATAAAAACGTACACAAATTTTAAAACGTATATTTTAAATATTTAAGTGTTTACGTTTTCGTTTGCTAATATTTCCGTTTAAATATAAATCTTTATAACTACCTTATTTTAACTTACGTTTTAAAATCTTTCTCCATAATTAAAACTTAATATCCTTAACTTTTTTCTAATTAAAATCGTTTTTATTAAAAAAGTTTATAAAAACTTTATAAAACGCCGAAAATATTATTTTAATATTTCGTAATATAAACGGTAACTGGATTATGATTTAATAATCAAAAAAATTAACCGTTATTTTTTAATAATTAATTATATTATTTTCGATTTTAACTTTTTTTATTTTTAAAAAAATTATCATTTATATCCTAATAATAAAAATTAATATTATATATAAATCGTTAACCTATATAATCGAGATTTTCGTCTCTAAAATACCATATCACTATTCCTAAACCATAACCTTTTACTACTTCACAATTTATTCGTTTAACTTTTTCGTTAATTTCGAAACTTACTTTAACTTTTTACAGTACTTCCGTTAGGTATTAATTAATAACCTACTATCGTACATTTTACCGAACTTAATTAAATTAACGTATTATTCTTGTAAATTTTTTTTTAAAAAATTTCGTCTTTTTAATCGTTAAATATACCAACTCCAAAACTTATTTCGTAAAATCGTTAATTTTCTTATAAAATATCTTATACTTCCGATTTTCGTAAATATACGTTATAAAATCCTAAATATAAACTTATCTCCTTTCGGTAATTATCTTAAAAGTATTTATCGGATAACTTATATAATCGATTTTTTCGACGGTTCCTCCGGAAAATATAAATATAATTAAAAAACCGCTTAAAATATTATTCCGTATTATATACCGGATTTGTCTTTTTAAATATAAAGTTATATCGGGTTTTATAAATTCGATAAAATATAAAATATCCTAATTAAAATCGATATAACGTCGAATACTGAACATATACACTTTAAATTAAAATTCCCCTTTGAAATAATCCCAATTCTTAAATCCCTTATAAATAACAAAAAACGTTAATAATACCGTTACTATTATAATTAATAAAATATACGAATTATTACTACTAATATTTAACCTATATCGTTTTAACTACAGCTAATTAATTAATAAATAATGCTAATTAAACGAATAAAACTCTTAATTATTAAATATAAAGGATATTAGTTATATTGTTATATTAAGCTAATCTACGTATACTTCTTGTACGCGTACAGCTTTTATATAACCTAGCAACAGAACATATATCTTCCGATTAAAAGAAGCCTTTCCGTATATAAGGTGCGTTAGCACCCCCTGCTAACTAACAGTTATTAGTATCAGGATATATGTATTACTTAGTTATGTCTAGAATATATCTGTTCTAGGTACAAAAAGCTAGCTAAAAAGGTGGGTACGCTGGACCTACTTAAGACGCATTCGGGTAAGCGTTGCACGGACCAACCAACCCTGTTACATACTAACGCATCGAATCCTAACACGCCTTCTTGCGTTATATATGCATTCGAAAACTTTAGGAAAAACTCTAATACGTCTGGGAATTAAACCCTGACTTCTGTGTAAAAAACCAATAAAAAACTAATAAAAACTGATAGAAAAGTAATAAAAAACAATTTATACGGTTCGGAATTAAACTTTTAATCTATGTAAAAAAGTTAGGTTATATATCGTATTAACCCGTTATATTAAATGGCCGGCCTTTTTATTTTACCGTTTTATTATAATTGCGCCGGGTTACGGGATTTACTTTTCCCGAAACGTTTCGGATTAAGTTAGGCGTTAGTATAGGCAAACGTTTTATATATGTTAATTTATTACGTTATAGGTTTTATAGCTTTAAAAATCAGATTTATTGTTTAACGGCAATATTAATAAGTAATTAGGATTATTATTTTTTAAGTTTCTTTTTATAAAAGACTATTTCACCGTGAAAACCATTGATAGTTGCCGTGTTCGAAGATACTAGGTAAAGTATCTATCGTATTAATTATTGGTGTAATTACTTCGTATCTTTAGCTCAGCCTGGATAATACGGCTTAAACCCAACGACCTTGCATAAAAGACTATTAAATAAAAGTTTTTTTCCGGTTAATTAAAGGATATTAATTAATTATAAGTTATATATAAGATATTAACGCTTTTAAGTAAAAATTAACGTAAAGGGTTATAAATATATATAAATAAGTAATTTTATAAAAAATTAAAGTTTTAAAATTAATAATTAAACAGATATTTTCGGGTAATTAAAATAAGAATATTACGGTTATTATTTTTAATAATAAAAAATAGGTTATAATAAGAGAACGCTTTTTTTCCCGTATAAAAGGATTTTAACGGGATTATTTTTTTATTAATTATTTCAATTAAATTTTAAATATTTTTAAACCCTTTTAAAATTTATGTTAGTAATAAACTTATTATATATTATTTTATTTAGTAATTTAGAAAATCCGTTAATAATGTCTTTTGTATCTTTAATATATTTAACCTTTATTTGGTTTTTTTTTGATTTCCTGGCGTATATAATAGTATTTAATACGTACATAACGTCTTTTTTTACAATATAGCGTTTTTTAACTTATTTTTTCGTACCGTTATTATTTTTAAAAATAATAATAAAACCTTTAAATAAAAGGTTAAATTTCTCGAAAAAAATCCGTACGTTTATTATTTCGGCGGTTACTGTATTTAATACTACGTATTTAATTTCCGAAATATATTTTATAATAATTTGCTATCGTTTTAATATTTATGTTACCCGGTTTTTTATTATAAATAAAATATAATTAATAAAAAATTTAATTATATCGAAATTCTTTAGGAAATTTATCTTAATTATTATAAATAGTTTTAGTTTATTATAAACGTAATAAAAATGTTTTTTACTTAATTTCCGGTATTAAATAAATAGTTTCGAATTTTTTTTTTAAATATTTTAAAAAGCGTTTAATATATTTTCGATATTTAAAGAACAGATTACATAAATACCGCGTTTAAGTAAATATCGTAAACGTTATATTTAATTTAATTACGTAATTAAAAAAGTTAAATTTATTAATAAAATTAACGTAATTAAAAATATTTTATTTGTTAATGTTATTTTTATAACGTATTACGAAATTTAAATATTTTTTAATAAAAAGAATTAATTTTACTCTAATATTATTAATATCTAAATTTATTAATATTTTATTAATATATTATTCGTAGTTAAAACGGATATCGCTTATTTCGGACAATCGAATAATACGTATATTAAGGTATTAATTTATCGTTCCGAAATTATTTATCGGGACGTCGCCGGCGATAACGTTTGTTATAATTTTTAAACGTATATTATTAAAACCAAAAAATAAGAAATTATCGATGTATAAAACGATTACGTTACGAGTTTTCGCGTTAAGATATATTATATTATCGGATATAAATAACTTAAAACCGTATTTATCGAATATCGTTCGGATTGTTTTTTATTATATAGTACCGGTTTGTTTTAATTTATATAAAAAGTTTATTAATTTAATAATTTTTTAAGCGTAAAATTAAAATACTATTTTTTATTTAAATATATATTAAGATATTTTTTTAATAAGGGAAAACGTTATATAAAAATTTATTTTTCCCGGTTATTATTTAAAGAAGTAACGATAAAATCGATTTATTAAATATATTATTTTATAAACGCTATAAACGATATAAAAATACGTTAATATACTATACGTACGGTAATTACAATTATTTCGTTATAATTAATTTTTTTCGTTAAGTAAAATTATATACGATAATATATAAGGTCGTTAAGTTTAAACCGTATTATTCAGGCTAAGCTAAAAATACGAAATAATTATATTAATAATTAATACGATAAATACTTTATATAATATTTTCGGATACGGTAATTATTAATAGTTTTTACGGTAATAATAAATTATACGTTTCGGTTACAAAAAGCCTTATTCCGAAACTAATTATCGCGTAATACCGATAAATTTCGACCTTAATAAACCTTATACTTTTTAGTTTTTCGGTTCGGTAAGAGAAATTTTCTGGAATATAATAACTTAAAAGATATTAAGCTTTTCACGGTAAACCTTAAGTGCGTATAAGATGGCTGCTTTGTAACCCTTTGCCAGTTTTACGATAGCCACCTTTAACCTCGATCGATTCTACGACTTATGGTGGAAAATATCGACCGTATGAAGGAACTGCTAGGAAAGCTGGACATGGGCGGTAAAAGGCTTAAAAATTTCGAAGTTTAACTTTTAGCTTAATATAAACTAGAAAATTACGAACGATAATTTATCCGGCTATTCCGGATTGTAAAAACTGTTTAAAATTCGGTTAAGAATAATCGTCGATAGGGGCATAATAAGGCAGTTTATAAAAAAATTAAGGCTTAGTAAAGCTTAGTAATCGATAGTATAATTTATTTATTTGTTTAATTTAATTTTACAGTTACGTCTCTTTTAAGGAGAACGTATAATAATATGTAAGGTAAAGTGTAATTAAAATATTTAGCTAGTTATATAAAAAACTAATCTATTTACTAAGTACGTATACGAAGGATTACATAAATATAACCGGGAAGCACCCCTTAAAAACCGTCCCTTTTTAGCTAAGGGCCGGAAAAACGTAATACGGATTATGTAATATACGGCAACTAACGATAAATATACCCGATTAATTAATTAGTTCCCAACGCCCCTAATCGTAACTGGTTCCTAGCCACCCCTTAATTATCGCCGACACGGTGGCGGAGCCGAAGCCCTAATTGGTCTAGCTCCTTTTAAGCTGGCGTCACCTAGAGGAACGGTGGCCTAAGCTGGATTTAAACCAGCTGTCTTTTAAAACTAACCGAAATAAGGTGCCTAAGCCTGTTACAATTGAAAAAGATACCCAGGTTCGCGATTACTGAGCTATTAAGCCGTATAATAATATAAGCTTTATATTTTTTCTTTAAAATTTATTTAATATTTATTAAATAGCCTTTAATAATTTTAATAGCTAATATAAAGATAAAAGTGCTTTATTATAAGTTTCCCTTAATTTATTTATAAATAACTTTAAACTATATATTTTATTTAAGGCTAATTATAGTTTTCTTAAAACTGGGCCCGTTATTATTTATATTAAGCCGGCGGTAAATATTATTATTAAATATATTACGTACGTATATTTATTCGTATATTTGTTAAATTATATTACTGTTATTTAAATTTCTGTAAAAATTATTTTCCGATTCGTTAAAGAAATTAAAGTTATAAACGCCCGGATAAGGATTAATACTTTTTTAAATTAAAGCCGTTATAATTTCGGGATTTTCGTTAAGTACTTTATATATATATAATTAGGGCTTAATTTTTTTCGGTTTACCTTATTTCCGTTTTATAGTTTTCGTTTTATTATCGGTTTAATCGTTTAATATAATATTATTATTATAATTATAAATGTTAATACCTTTTTTTTCGGGGTTAATAGCGGAATTTGCGTTATATATAAAAAAGTAAAAGTTTTATAACGTTCTTCGGGTTAAATAGTTTGTTTTTTTTATTTATCGTATTTATTTGTTCGTAAATTCGTATATATAATATAATTAAGAAACGACCGCCTTTTAGTAATTAGATTTTATAGTTGTAAATACCTTGATATTTTAGAAATAAACCTTTAGTACTTTGTATTTCCAGCTTTTTCGTTTTAATCCGATAATTTTTATTAATTAGGACCGTATAGCGATTGCCGATAATACGCAGGTACGCGTTATCCGGCTTATTTATTTATTTTTTATTACTTAACGCTTAAGTATAATACTTTTATAATATAATATAGTTAATTGTAAACTATTTAATACGATTTAATACATGAATTGTTATTTTTATAACGTAATTTTAAAAATAGGTTATGATATATATTTAAATAATCGTAACGTAAACGTTATCTTAAATAAGGTATATACTTCGTTTCGGGATATCGTTTTAATATTAATTATAAGGATTGAAATTAATTAACTCGATTTTTTCGGTATTGCAGAAAGTTTTAAATAAATTTATTCCGAATTTCTTTTTTTTATTAATAAGAAAGGTTTTAATTATTTTGTTATTTTGGGTTAGCCTGGTTTTTACGTTCGTTATATATAAATAAATGTGTTATTATATTTTGTTCTTAGTTTTGTACGTTTTAAAAATGCGGTAACGGCTGACGTCGTTTATAATTAAGCTGTAATACGCGTTGCCGTCGATCGTAAAGGGTTTAATTTTGCTTACGTTATATCAGAATAATTTTTAACGTATATTTTTCCATTTTAATAGTTTTTCGAAGGTATTTTGGTAATTTTGGTTCGATTATAAGCTTTATAAATAATCGGTTTAACGTTTATTTCGTTTAGGTTTATCTTTATAATTATTTTGATCGTTTATTTTAATTGTTTATCCTTAGGATGGTAAAAACGGCGATGTTAAAGAACAATTTTTTTTAATATTATTTTTATTATTAAAATTTTCTTATTAATAGCAAAGGTTTATAAGGTTTTTAATATTTCGTTTATTTTATTTTGTACTATTTTTAATACGTATTTTTATTAGATATTATTAATTAGGCTGCTTATAAAAGGTTTTTTTTATCCGTACGTTTAAAGAAGGAAACTTTTTTTAAGGACGTTTATTCTGGTCAATTTCGTATTATTGTTATTAATTAAGTAATTTTGGTTAAAATATCCCTTTTATTTGTAAAAAATCTTTCCAGAAAAAATTCATAACGGAAATGTAGGTACGTATAATATATATCGTAAGGTAATCGAATTATATTCGTTTTTAGCTTTTTTAAGGTTTTAGTTAATTATGCCAATTATTTCGGTTTAGATTGATTTTTTTTAATAATAATTATAAATTTCTTATTCCGTATATTTAGCGATTGTTTTAGAAGGTAATCCTTGGCGTTGTTTGTAATAAATATATTAGTTTTCGAATTTTATAATACTTTGTTACGGTTTTTTTATATATATTATATAATTAAAGGATTAAGGTTTAGGGTTTATTTTGTATGTATTCGTTTTTAAATTTTTTGTTAGAGTTTTCCGTAATCAACTTTATACCTGTCTTTAAGCGTGGTATTAGTTCGTTATCGGTTATATTATTAAGCGCGTATGTAAAAAACTTTTTCGATATATTAGTGTTTTTTAATTTGAACCTTTCGGGGCGTTATACGTTGCTTTTTTAAATGGAGGCGGTAACGCTTTTTAAAATGTCGTCCTGTTACGTAATGTATTTAGCGTTTTTTATAGCGTAATTAATAACTTTATAATTTCTTTCATTTCCGATTAATTAACTTTTGCGATATATTTAGTTTGGTATTTTTTATTCGGTAATAGAATTCGTTATTAAAATTATTTATTTGGCGGTAAACTGTATAATTGGTTTTACAAAATACGAAATTTATTATTTAATATTAGTTACCTGCTTTATTTTTAACGGTAGTTAAGAATATAGTAATTTATTAAGTTTTGTTTAATTTTATATTGCAATTTTTAATTTCGCGGATTAATTTTTAAAATTTCGTCATAAAGGCGATCAGGTTTTTGCCGTTATAGCGGTACTGGCTTAGTTTTTTCCAAAAGGAGCGTTAACGGGTTTTTTTAATCGTACCGTAAGTTTTACGGAAGGTTTTTAATATTTTCGAATTTCTTTTAATTTCGGTAACGAGTTTTAAGGGTATTTTACGTGTCGTTTTGGTGATTGTTTTCGTTAAACGTAGCTTATTAAAAGTGGAAAGTTTTATTCCTTTTTTATAGCTTATTTTTTTAAGTACGAGATTTAAGGCGTTTTTTTAAAGTTTTTAATTTTTAAAGCCCTTTAAGTAGTTTTTTTTATTTAGGGCGAAGTTAAAGCGTTTTTAACGGAGGGCGGAGATTTTTTTAGATTTTTTTTTGTACTTTTTTTATTTATTTTTCTTGTTACGGCTGTAGTAACGTTTTTTCCGATTATTATTATTCGAATCGTTTGAACTACTTTTTAAGTCCAAGTTGGAGTTCGAGTCTGAGTCCGAGGACGACGATAAGGAGCTAGACGATGAAAAAAAGTTATTACTTTTTTTACCGTTACCGCCTTTTCCGCTGCCGCGTTTATTGCTGTCTCGTAATAAAGGCGAAGGGGGTGGTAATAAAAACCGTCTTAATAAGTATAACGATAACGTTTTTATTCGTGAGCCGTTTGTAACCAGATTATTCTAAGGATTTGTGGGATCTTTTGGGAAAGAAAGCGTTTTTTTTTTTTTCCCCCTTAGGCTTCTCGTTATATTTTAGGCTTTTAATAATAATTTTGAAACTTTTATTAGATATTCCAGTTAGCTTTAAGGGTTCCGATTTTGCTAACGGGCTATTGTTAAGATGGGAGTCGACTTTCTTTACCAGTATTGCTTTAAAGCGTTTGGATTTATTTTTGTATAGGTTGCTTATAATATAGGTTCGCTGGAGTTGTTCCTTTAAGGCCCGTTAATTTTATTTAGCTAATTAACGTTATTTTCGTTTAGTAATTGCTTTGTTAATTAACAGCTTAACCTGTTTGCATAAATATTTTATTTCCGCGTAAAAACGTTTTTTATTAAGATAGGACTTTAATAGGTCCGTAAAAATATCCTGAGATCTTAGGGCTTTTTTTTGTTAGGTGATGCGAAGATTATGTAAGGGCATTAATTGATCGTTTTGATAAGATTTTATCGTATGATATATTTAGCCGAATAAATTTATTTTTGTAGCTGTTATCGATTATTCTGATTTTAAGCCGGTTAATTAAAATTTCGTAACGCGTTAATTATAATCTCGTGGCGATATATTATAAAATAATAAAGACAGAAAAAATTTTATTGCGATCTTATTTTAAAAGAACCGGAAGATTTTATTATATCAGGATTTGCGGTGTTAATCTAATTGTTATTAGTATCAGGATATGTGTATTACTTAGTTATATCTAGAATGTATCTGTTTTAGGTGCAAAAAGCTAGTTAAAAAGGTAGGTGCGCTGGACTTACTTAAGACGCGTTCGGGTAAGCGCTGTACGGGCCAACCAACCCTGTTTCATGCCAACGCACCGAATCCTAAAATATACAGAGCTAAATACCTTAATAGTACTTTACCTTTTATAATTATAATAATAACGGTAAAAATTTTAAATTATATTTATATTAAAAAATCTTTAACGTTATATATACGTTTATTAAAAAAGTAAAAATCGTTTACGCTATCTTTATTTTTAACCTTATAAAGTTAATAATTTCCGATTTAACTGATAACTTTATTTTCCGTTTAATTTTTTCCTTTATTAAAAATTAACGTAAAGTATAAAAAATAAAAAGGTTTTATTATCGTTACGATTAAGGATATATAATTAATAATTATTTATATAAACCATATATAAGAAAAGTTATAACTATTATTAATAAATTAAATCAATTCTATATAAAAATAATTTAAAGTTACTATAAAATTATTATACTAAATTTAAATTTTCGAAATAAACATGTTTTCGAAAAGAAGATAATATTACGGTATTAAGCCGAACTTAGAGATTAAAACTAGGTTAAAGCTAGGGAGCCTTACTTATTTAAAAGTTCATATACCGTAATATGTATGAGAAATTATTAAAATTTAATCTTTAGGTTTATTTTTCAATAAATACGTAATTAAAAAGAACTTTAATAACATCTTAAAGTATATATAACATTCTGATTATATATCTTAAATATTCGTTACGTAATTAAATTTTAAAAAAATAATATATTTTTTCCTATATAAATTTTCTACATTTTTTGTTAATATATTATATTTCGTTATATAATAAAGATATATATACAAAGACATATCGTATTTATAATATATATATTTAAATAATTAAATATAAATTTTTCTTTTTATGTCTTTATTATTAACAAAGGTATAGATTTTTTTCTTTATTAGTTTAAATAAGTAGAAATATATATAGTAAAAGATTTGATCGAATATTAGAAAATAAAACAACATATTACGTAATTATGATAATTTTATAAATATTCTTATTATATAACGCCCTTATTTGGAATTAAAACGATGAACAGCGTTAATTTTCCTTATTTTTATTGGAATTTTAAAATATTTTTGGAAATATAGAGATTTTAACGATTTGTATGGGAAAACGCCGGCACGTTTAGGGGGCGGAGCGTTGATATGGGTGCCATCTTAAATACTGATAGTAATTATTCGGTTATTGTATTAATTATTATAATAACAATATTTTTAACGGTTTTAATTATTTATAATACAAGGTTGTTAAGTTCAAGCCGTATTATCCAGGCTAAGCTAAAGATACGAAGTAATTACACTAATAATTAATACGATAAATACTTTACCCAGTATTTTCGAATACGGTAATTATTAATAGTTTTTACGGTAATAATAAATTATACGTTTCGGTTACGAAAAGCCTTATTCCGAAACCGATTACGTAATGCTGATAAGTTTCGACCTTGATAAATTTTATACCTTCTAGCTTTACGGTTCGGTAAGGGGAATCTCCTAGAATGCAATAACTTAAAAGATATTAAGTTTTTCGCGGTAAACCTTAAGTCCATATAAGATGGCTTTGCGACCCTTTGCTAGTCCTACGATTAAAAATGTTAGATATTAGCTAGGAAAAAGGGCTAGGAATTTCAGATTAACTATTTTTAACCTTAATCGATTTTACGATTTTTCGAATTTTTATTAATTAAAATAATTAAAATATGCCGGATAATTTTTATTACAAAATACCGGTATTTTGTAATTATAAAATCTTTACGGAAAACGTTTTTTTTAAAGTTTTTAAATTTAATAAAATTTTAAAACAAATTAAAAATATCGATATTTCCGTTAATTTAACCGATTTTTTTTAAAAAAATCGGATTTTACTTTTAATTTTCGAATACGATTTAATTTATATAAATAAAAATAATTAAAAATTAAACGATTTTATAATGGAAAATATCGACCGTATAGAAAAATTACTAGGAAAACTAAATATAAACGGTAAAAGGTTTAAGAATTTCGAAATTTAACTTTTAATTCGATATAAAGAGAATTACGAATAATAGTTTATCCGGTTATTCCGGATTACAAAGATCGTCCAGAATTCGGTTAAGAATGGTCGTCGATAAGGGCATAATAGGGCAGTTTGAAGTTACCTGTAAGAAAGTTAGGGCTTGGTAAAGCTTAACAACCGATATTACAATCTATCTATTTGTTTAATTTTGTTCTACGGTCACGTCTTTTCTAGGGAGAAGATTATTTATGATAAACATAAAAATTAAAAGTACAGTAAAAGAGAATATTAAATTAAAATATACGGTTTAAATATATAGAATTATATTAACTAAATTATTAATTTTCAAAACTTATTATATTAAAAAGCCCAATATAATTTAATATTCGACAAAGCGATAATACTTTTAAATAGGTATTAATATCTTTTTATATAAAACTTTGTTATTTAAGGAATTTAATTATAGAAATTAATTAACGAATATTTCCGAAGTAATAATTAAAAGTAAATAAATTTATAATTAAAACTTTACGATATACTTTTAAAAAGAATATATATATAATCATTTTCGAATAAGTCATAATTATATGACGAAATAACATTTCAATTAATATTTTTAATAATTAAAAAGACCGTTTTTAAATGAAACTTACGAGAGTAATACGTTAAATTAATTAAATCCGCTAGGATATAAGAGAATAAAATTTTAATTAATATTTAAAAAAAATATTATAAATAATTAAAGTAAATTTCGAAACCGGCGATAAAGATGAATAAGTAAATAGTAAAAAATATATAATATTCCAAATATAATAATAACGAATATATAAGTTAATTTCTTATAAATAATGTTGGTTTTTATTATAAGGATTTAAATAATTCTCTTTTTATTAAAAAAAACATTCGAAATTAATATTAATAAAAATAAATTTTATTTATAATTTATATCGAAAAATATTAAAAAAAGCTTTTCGCCGTATTACTTAATATTCACAGATTTTATTAATGAAATCGAAATTAATAAAGATTGTATAAAATTTAATAACAACTTAATAACTTAATAGTTGCGAATCTTGGTTTTTTTTAATTATAATAAGCTTAAGAACCTTATTACGATTAATTTTAAAAGATGAGTAATTCGAATTTAATATAAGTTACCGTTTCTTTAAATAACATAACTTAAAAACATTAAACTAACTTAAAACTTAGGCTACGTTATTATCTCGGCGACTATTAAATTAATTAGTTAGGGGCTTTAGTAATTCATTATTTTAATTATATACTTAACTATTAAATATTACCGTATACTTATAACCCGTATTACGGTTTTCCGGCTTTTATTAAGAAAGGACGGGTTTTAAAAGATTTTTTCCGGTTGCGTTTATATAAAACTAATTATATATATATTTAATATATAAATCAGCTCCTGATATATATATCGCTAGCTAAATACCCGAATATTATTAACTTTGTATAAAATTTAAGAAATTTTAACAGTTAAAAAAACCTTCTAAATAAAATTATACCGTAATAATTATAAAGGTTAATATTAAAAATAAAACGTTGATAAAAAAAAGTTAAATATATAAAGTATATATTATAAAATATATTTAATATATCATAATAGATTATTCGAATACTATTGTACATTATTTAATAAAGTTTAATAATTTCTAGTTTTAATTACGAAATTATAAAGCTAATATATTAATATTTTATATATATTTAAGCTTTAATATATGAAATAAATTATATAAAATAGAAATCAATTTTAAACTTAAATAAGATATAAATAGGTATATTTTTCAAGTAATAATTATATAATAGTATAATAGTTTTATAATACGTTTTAATTATTTATAATATTACTTTAATATATTAGACTGTTAATTATAAGCGAATTATATAAGGTAATATAATAAATTTTATTTTGAAAAATAATAATATAATAATTGGGAATATAATTATAAAATTTTATATAAAAGTTTCTACTTTTTAAAAAAAATATTTTATATTAATGATAAGAAGATATAATAATTACGTTTTAATTATTTAAATATGATAATCATTATTTATTTTCGATTATTTATTTTAAAAGTTTGCTTAAAAAGGTACATTATAGTTAAATATTAAGGTTAAAATAAAGTAAATAATAAAGAGTAAATATATCATATTTTAAAAAGAATTACGATTAAAATAAAGAATTATTATGAATTTTATAGATTTTTACGAAAACTATAAAGAATATAAATATTTAATATTTATTATTAAATAATATTAAGGTTAATTTAAAATATTGATTTTAAAAAATTAAAAATAATATATATTAATTACCTATACCGAAACTTTTATAACTATTATTAAACGATAATTAATATAATGTTATATTTTTCAGTTTTAATTAAAGATATAAAATAATTTTAATCATTATTAGTATAATATATAGTATATTTAATTATTTCGACCACGATAATAATTATTAATATTTATAATTAAAATAAAGTATATGTTACAATTACGAAAAACCTTATCTTAAAAGCGATTAAATAATGTCAATAAATTTTAATATTAACAATCCTTATATCTTTTAACCAATTTGGTAAAAGGAATTTTTAAAGGGTAAATAATAACTTAAAAAATATTAAGCTTTTAGTAGTAAAGTTTAAATCCGGATAAAAAAAAAGTTTATAACCTTTTATTAATCTTACGATTAAAAATATTAAATATTAATAAGAAATGAAGTTTAGAGATTTTAAATTAATTACCTTAACTTTTAATCGATTAAACAGTTTCTCTAATTTTTATTCTCCTTAAAAAAAACGTAACCGTATAATTAAATTAAATAAATTAATAAATTGTACTGCCTTAGTTACTAGGTTTTAATAAAACCTAACTTTTTTACTAGTAAATTTAAATTGCTTAGTTATACTCCTATTGACGACTATTCTTAACGGAATTTTGAACCGGTTTCGTCATCCGCAATAGCCGGACAAATTATCGTTCGTAATCCTTTAACTAATATTAAGTTAAAAGTTAAATTTTTAAATTTTTAAATCTTTTATTATTTATTTTTAGTTTTTCTAGTAGTTTTTTTATACCGTTTATATTTTCCGTTATAAAGCTTTTTAATTTGTAACTACTTTTGTTTTTAAAAATTAAATTATATTTAAAAAATTAAAAATAAAATCCAATCTTTTTTTATAAAAAATATCGGTTGAATTAACGGAAGTATCGATGTTTTTAGTTCGTTTTAAAGCTTTATAAAATTTAAGAACTTTTAGTAAAACGTTTTTCGTAGAGATTTTACCATTACGGAATACGGGTATTTTATCGGAATTACCCGGTATATTGTAGCTATTTTAATTAATAAAAATTCGAAAAAATACCGGAAAATCAATCGAAATGAAAAATGGTTAATCTGCAGTTTTTAGCCCTTTTTCCTAGCTAATATTTAATGTTTTTAATTATAGAACTAATAAATGGTTATAAAATAGTTATCTTATACGGACTTAAACTTTAACGCGAAAAATTTAATATTTTCTAAGTTATTATTTATACGACACTTTATATAAAGGGGGTTATCGTAAAAGGGTTTAAGCGAAAAAACGGAAATATAACGTTTACGGCAAGCCCAGATATAATAGGCGTATTTGTAAGGAAAATATAAAAACGTTTAACGATAAAAAATCCGATTAATTTAAAATAATTTAATGTATTATAGTTATTTAATATAAATTTATTATAACAAAGAGCTAAAAAGCGGCCGACGAGCTTATATAGCCGATTAGCTTATATAGTACGTTATCGGAAAATATTAAGTGAAATTAATAATACTATATTAAAAAGTTATTAAAATTAATTTATTAATAAGGGACAAAAAGGAGTTTATATTATATATTATAAATTATTTAAAATATACTATAATATATAACTGTTTAATAATAATGATAAAACCTTTAAATATACGATCTAAATAAACAAACTTAATTTTTCGAATGATATTACTATATTAAATATAACGTTTATAACGTGAATTTAAGTAAGGTTTATAAATAACCCGTTACGTAAATATTAAAACTATATTAAAAAAAGGCCGAAATATTTAAATAACATATTAAATATATGTTTTAAATATTAGAAGTTTTAAGAAAGTTTTTTATACCGTAAATATAATAATTTAAAATTATTAGAAATAATAAATATAAATTTTATAAATAATTATAAATTAACAAAGTTTACTATAAGCAATATATTTTTTATAATTCAAACATTTATTATATAAATTTCGAAATTATAAGGTAGTATTATTAAATAGATTACGGAAATAAAATACGTAAAAATAAAAATAATAATTATAAAAGTAACTAGAATTAAAAATTTATTAATAAAGTTAAAGTTTATATTTAAAAATTTTGTTCCTATTTTAGAAAATTATATAAATACGTTTAAATAAGCAAAAAAGCGTATATAATATAAAGAAAGCGTTATATTTAAATTAAATACTATTACGGAAGGTAAAACATCCGAAAAGGAATTATTAATTTTTAATATATAAAAAATCAAAATAATTTTACCTATAAATTTATAGGGTTTTTTAATAAAGTAAATTTCAAACGGTATATAATTATTTTAAGATTTAATAAAATATAAGATAAGTTAAAAAATATTTAAGATTTAATTAAAGTAATTAATAAAAAAATAATTTCGTTAAATTTTTTTATACGAGAGAAAAGGTGTTTTTTTGTTATAATTACCGGAAAATATTTATTTATTAATTAATTTTAAACTTTTAATATTTTATAAAATTATTTATTTATATATATTTATAACTTTTTATATTAGGTTTTATTTAAAGATATTAATATTTTTTTATTAACCCGGAAAAACATTATTTAATATCTTTTTATAAGGAAAGTTTTAAAACGTAACGGTTTCAATTATGTATTAATATTATCGTTAAAAAATAAATTCGATTTTTAAAGTTATAAATCTTTTAATATAGCAAGTTAGCATATATAAAGCTTTTTCCTATATTAACGCCTAACCGGGTTCGAAATATTTTCGAAAAAATAGGCCCCGTATTTCGGGACGGTTGCGAAAAAACGATAAAACGAAAAGGCCGGTTTTTTAATATAACGGTTAATTGAGTAACTTTATTTTAAATAAAAATAATGAAAATAATGATTTAAATCCTATTTAAACTGAAAATTTAATATTTTTTAATAGATGTTTTTAAAGTTCTAAATTTAATTTTAAAAATTACGTAAATAAGGTTACTTAACGTAAAAGGGCATATTTATAATTAGTGCTTTTAAGTACTCGCGGTTAATATATTTAGGCCGTAGCTGTTACTTAAAACAGCCTTTATTTAGTAATTATTTTTTATATAATTAAACGTATATATAAGGGCGATTGCTCTTAGACTTTTTCAGTTTTTCCTAGAACAACTATGCGTTATTCGCTAGGTTTCTGTACTTAATTACTGTAACTTCTGACATATTATTTAGTTGACGAAATATTAAAAAAAAAGATTTTTGCGTATACGTTAAGAATACTATTTACCTTAAAAAATAAAGGTATTTTTTTACGAACGAAATAACATAGTTAATCAAGATTAATATTAAACCTTGATATTTTAATATACTAATATATTTCTTATAACAAAGATAAGTTTTTAGATTATAAAAATAAAATATAATTACAAGATATTTAATTCGTTATTTCCATTTCAAAGTTATGTTCTATATCTAATATAATATCTTTTAAAAAGACGTAACCGTATACCTTAATTAAATAAATTAATAGATATGTTACCTTAATAGCTAGACTTTATTAAAACCTAACCTTTTGGCTGCTTTTTATTTTAAGGCAATTTTAAATTGCCTAGTTTTGTCAGTTTTTATTAACGACGATTTTTAACGGAATTCTGGATACTTTTTGTAATGCGGAGCAGTCGGACAAATTATCTTTCGTAATTTTTTTATATCGCATTAAAGGTTAAATTTCGAAAATTTTAGGCTTTTTGCCGCGTTTATTCAGTTTTTTTAGTAATTTCTTTATACGGTCGATATTTTCCGTTATAACGTCGTTTAAATTTAAATTTACCTTTATTTTTATAAATCAAATCGTATCCAAATATTAAAAGTAAAATCTGATTTTTTTTTTAAAAAAAAAATCGGTAATATCGACGAAAAATCGATATTTTTAATTTGTTTTAAAGTTTTATAATATTTAGATATTTTAAATGAAATCTTTTTCGTGAAGATTTTATAATTACGAAATACGGATATTTTATAATAGGAATTGCCCGGTATATTTTAATTGTTTTAATTAATAAGAATTTGAAAAGCTGTAAAATCGATTAAAAATAAAGTTATAGAATTGGTAAAAAGATATATAGAAGTTATTTTATACGAAATTAATATTTACTATAAAACGCTTAATAATTTTGATATTATTATTAATTGTCTAAAAGATTCCCTTTGTCGAACTAGTTAAAAGGTATAAGGTTTATTAAAGTCGAAATTTATCGGTATTATATAATTAGTTTCGAGATAGGGCTTTTTATAACAGAAATGTATAATTTATTTTAACCGTAAAAATTAATAATCGTTACCGTATTTTAACAAATAAGGTATAATATTTATTATATTAATTATTAAGAGAATTAGTTCGTATCTTTAATTTAATTTAAATAATACGGTTTAAACCTAATCGACTTTATATATATATATTATATAAAAATATTACATTACCGAAATTATTTATTACATTATATTATTTAAGTTTTATAGAAAATTTAATTAAAATAAAAACGTATATATTAAAGTAGATATTTAAAAATTGTTAAATATTTCGTATTAGTAAACGTGCTTTGTATTTTTATAATTAACCGTATTTATTAAATATATTTACGTATATCTAGATATATTTTAAAAATTATTTTTCCTTAATAACGGATTAATAAATAAACTTTTAAAACTATTTATTTTTATAACTTTAAAAATAGACTTTTTTAACATTACAAAACTTGTTTTTAAAAGGTATATATTTATTTTGTTATAATTTCGTAACCGTAACGGTTACTTACGCCTATATACCTGGTTTAATAACTTATATATCTTTTTATAAAATAATATATTAAACCTTTCTTAATTAAAACTACGCTTATTTCGAATAATTAATTTCCTTAAATTTTTATAATTTATAAATTAATTATTTCTTATACTTATAAACTAAACTATTTATTTTATATTAAAGACGTTTTTTTGTATCCTATAATCATTTTTATCAATATTCTTTCTACACCGACTATGCGGAACGTAAACTTTATTTTATAAAATATTTTTATTGATTTTTATAATTATTTTAAATTAAAAATATAATAAAAATCTAACATTATTTTTTTTTCTTTCGTTAGTGTATTAATCGTATTAATTATTAAAATTAACGTTAATAATAATAATAATTTAAATAATAGAAAGAATTCGAATATAACGATTATATTATAAGAATTAATTCCTTTATAAATAAACCTGTTTTTCTTCAACTTATATATTTTCGATGTTATAGCTATTTTATTTTAAAATTTCCTCGTTAGTTAGTAATTAAATTCTTTCGTTTTATTTGTTATTTTATATATATTTAAGTAGCTATAAGACTAATAATATATGTTTACTAATAGGAATAAATTTTATAATTTATATTCCGTAATAAAAACAGTGTTTTTTTAATATTACTAAATATATTGACTTTTTAATTAAATTAAATTTATTAATTAACAATAACCTTATTCGTTAGTATATTTTACATTTCGTAAATATTCGTTAATTAGTAATTACTAAAAAAAATCCATTAAATATTAAAATTTACTTTGTAAACTTTTAATTTTTATTATAATATTTATTATTAAAACGTAAATTATAAAGCCGTAAATAGGTAAATAAATTTATTATAATTTCCGATTAAGTATTATTATATAAACTTTATATAATAAAAAATATTCTAAATTTTATATAAAATTTACTAAAATAAAATAAATTTAAAAATATAGTTATAAAATTTATTAAAGTTTTAAAAATATATTTAATTTAAAAAATTATTTAACGCATTTTATATTATAATTACGTTTTTCTTAATTATATTATTTAAACGTTTTATATATTTATTTTAAATCTATATATATATTATTAACAATTTAAACGTAATATTAAAAAATGTAATTATAATATATTTTAAAATTAATATAATATTAAAATTTCGATATCGTTATTAATTACTTATAAAAAAACCTTTCTTTAATTCTTTATAATATTTAAAATATATTATATATATATTAATTAATATATTATATTTTCTATTTTTAACATATATATATTAAATAAAGTTAAATACTTAATAACGGATATATTATATTTTATAAATTTTAAAAAGCTTTTTCGAAATTTATTATATTAAATAATAATTCTTAATTTTAATTAAGATATTTATATTTTGTAATTTATAAAATATATACCTTTTACCGTTTATTTTATTATAAATTAAATATTTAACCATATTAAAACTTTTAAATTTAATTTTTTTTATATAAAATGGGAAATAAACGATTTTTATAAGATTTAAATAACCGAAACGTATATATTATATAATTTTAATTTTAATACGAAATAATTTCGTTATTTTAAAATTAACCGTTTGTTTATAAAATATAAAAATTATATTTATAATTATATTATAAATATTATTTATAAAAAATTACGTAATTTATTTAATAACGTAATATAAACTGAATTATATTTATTTTTAATATAATTATTAATTATTTAATTAATTTATTAATAACTTTTTTATAAAACTATTTAAAAAATTAAATTATTTATATAATCATTTTAATAAGTTATATATTATAAATATAACGTTTATAAACTTTTTAAATATTAAAAAATATATTTATTTATTTATATAATTTAATCGAAATTAAATTATTATTTACAAATATTTTATTTTTTAATATAATTTGTTTATAATTTAAAAATAAATTAATTAAATTATAAATATATATAATAAATTAAAATAAAACTTATCAAAGCTATATATATATACAAAAACCTCTTAATTAAAAGAGTAGGAAAAAAAATACCGGGCGTTTTTTAATATTATAAAAAATTATATATAAAAGTTGGTATATCGGCATTATATAGACCATCGCCGACCTACTTAGTAACGTAATTAAAAACCTTTAAAAGAAATTAAAACAGCTATAATAAGTAAAACAGCTATATAATAGCTATATAACTTTAACCCTAATATAATAATTATATTTATATTTAAAATAATTTCCATTAAAAAAACGAATTTTTTATAACTTAAGTAAATAATTAATTAAAAAAAATATTAATATAAGCTTTATTATTTTAAAAAATTTATTTATATCGTATATAATTAATTTTTTTATACTTTTTTTATAACCAATTACTTTTTTCCTTTAATAATAAATTAAAAATAAATTATTATTATTTTAATTTTATTATTTTATTAATAAAATAAAAATTTACAAAAATTTTAATAAAAAATATATAATTATTTTAAGATAATATATAATAAAATTTAAATATAATTTATAATAAATAAGTTACGTATTTAATTTTTTATATTTTCGTTTATTAAAATTTCGATTAAAATATAAACATTTATAATTATTTTATTTTATATTTTTAACCGGAAATTTATTTTTATAATTAATAATTATTAAATCTATTTTTAATTAATTTAAATTTAATTAATATCATTTACGGCCATTTTATAATACATAAAAAAAATTATTTTCCTATTTTTAATAATTAATTTATTATTATTTGTTTCGTTTTTATTTTATTTTTATTATTTCAAAAATAATTATTTAAATTTTTATAATAAAAGTTAATATAATATATAAATCGTTAACTTATATAATCGTTATATTTATATTATAACTTTATTTTTACCTTATAATTTTTTTATTTACTTTTTCCGCTAATTTCGAAATTTACTTTAATCTTTTATAATATTTTTTTTTAAATATTTATTAAAAGCTTTTTATCGTATATTTTTCCGGATTTAATTAATTAAACGAATCTTTTTCCCTAAATTTTTTCCACGGAAAAAGCTTAATTCTTTAACTATTCAAAGTATTAACTTAAAAATCTATTTCGTAAAAGCAATATTATTATTTTTAAAAAGTATTATATTTATAATTTTTCTAAATATATATCGTAAAATCCTATTTATAAACTTATATATTTTATTTAATTCAATATAATATTATATAACGTACCATATAAGCTTATTAGCTACATAAGCTCGTCGGCTAATTCTTTTAACTTCTTAATTTTTTAACTTTTAAAATTTTTTTTTTAATATTAATATTATAAAACATCTTATAAAAAAAGTTAGGATAAATTTAGCTATCCAGGTTAAAAAACGAACCTTAAAACCTAATTATAACAGGTTTTATTGTATCTATAGCGTTTTTATATTTACTTTAAAAAAACGATATAACGGTAAACCTTTCCGAGCCGATATTATACTTGATTTATAAAAATTAACGTTAACCGAAAAAAAATCGATTATCGAATAAATTCTTAACTTAAATACATAAACGTTTCCTATCCGACGTTAATATATTAAAAATATAACGAATTTATTATTTACGTAATATATTACGGAGCGTATTAAAATTAATTTAATATTTAACTTTATTAAACGGTAATAAAAATTTAAAGGTATTTTATAAATAATTTAAGTTTATTCGGGTTATAATTGCAAAATACGATATCGCAAAAGAAAATATTTATAATTTCGACGAGACTAGGTTTTTAATAAGCTTTTTTATAATAGCCGGTATAGTTATTATTAATATTAAAAAACGTAAAAAACTTAGATAAATTTAATAAGAAAATCGGGAATAGTTTATAATAATATAAATTGTTAATTTTTAAGGTTAAGCTTTACTTTTTTTTATTATCCTTGCCGGGAAAAATTACTTTTTTCGCTGGTTCGTCGAGAATCCATTTTTATCCGATTAAAGGACTACTATAAGCGAAAACGGCTAAACGATAAATAAACTAGATTTAAAATGCATTAAATATTTCGATAAATATATTAAAACGCGTATTATAAATTCGAAACGTTTTTTTGTCCTTAACGGTTACGAAAGTTATTATTCGATTAAATTCGAAAATTATTATAAAATTAATAATATTATTATATTTTATATATTTATTTTTTTTATCGGTTTTAACTTTTTAACGTATTTTATTTTTCCGTATTAAAACGTGTTTATTTGTTATATATCGAAAGTTTTATATAATATTACTTTACTTATATTACTAAGGAAAATTTTATTACCGGTTTTTATAACGCGTTTAAAATTGTTATAACGGCTAATAATATTAAATCCGGATTCGTAAAAACGGGACTTGTTTTATTTAATCTTAATTATATTTTTTTCGAATTAAAAATTCCATTTATATTTATACCGACTATTTTTCCATTTACCTTTACCAATTCTATTATTTCCTTATTTACAAAAACTTTTAAAAATATTACCGAAGCGATTCGATGGGAACGTTATTTATAAAAAAAAATTAGAAATTATTAGGGTAGCTTGCCGACAAAAATAGTTAAATCGGTTAATTTTTAAACAAAAAGTAATTTAATGCTTTTATACGAAAACGTTTTTTTTAAGAGGAAAAGGGTTGTTTTTACGAAATAAATTATATTTTTAGAAAATGCTAAAAAATTAAAAATAAACATTTTTAAAAAGAAAAAAAATTTACTATAAAGGAAATATAAGCTTTAATAAATACGAAGGAAAATAATAGTAAATAATTATAGCTAATAACAGCCGAAGAGGGCTGTTATAAAAGGGTTTAAGCAATAAAACAGAAATATAACGTTTGTAATAAACTTGGATATAATGCGTATACTTATAAAAAAGATATAAAGGTATTTAGCGATAAAGAATCCGATTAATTTAAATTAATTTAATATGTCATAATTATTTAATTCGAATTTATTATTACGAACTGTTAAAAAGCGGTCGACGAGCTTGTATAGCCGACGAGCTTGTATGGTATGTTATTATAAATATATATTTTAATTTAAAATTTATCTTTAAAATAGTATTAAATTTTAACTTTATTATTAATAACTAAATACGTTAATAATATCATTATTATTATAATAAGCGAAATGTCTAAATAATTATTACTAATATATACCTTTTATCGTTTTAATAACAATTAATTAACTAATATTTAAAATATTAAAATTTTTAATTTTTAAATAAAACGTACTACATTACTTTATAAGTTAAACTACCTCGCGAACCCCTTTTATTAATAATTATTTAACATTAATAATATAAAACATTTTATAAAAAACTTTTAAATAAATTTAACTACTTAAGTTATAAAACGAAACTCGAAACTAAATTTTAAAATACTATATTTTCTTTATAAAATCTCTGGATTTATTATAAAAACCCGATATTACGTTTAATACGATTAAACCGATATTTTTTAATTTATAAAAGTTATCGTTAACAGAACCAAAATTTATTACCGAATAAATCCTTAATTGCAATACGTAAACGTATCTTACCTGATTTTAACATATTAAAAATATAATAAATTTATTACTAACCTAAGATATTATAATATATATTAAAATTAACTAAGCGTCGAAATTTATTAAACGGTAAAAAAAACTTTAAATACGTTTAAATCGAAATATCGATTATTAATAGATATTATATAAAAATCTAAAAATATTTCGTAAATAATTCGCAATAATTCGAATTATTATCGCAAAATACGGTATTACCAAAAAAAAACTTTATAATTTCGATAAAATTTAAACTTTTAATAAGAATTTTTATAATAACGTTTATAATAATTATTAATATCGAAAAATAGAAAAACCTTCAATATATTTCATAATAAAAAATTATAACCATTTAAATTATTAATTTTTAAAATTAAATTATACCGTTATTTATTATTATTATTAAGAAAAATTATTTTAAATTCTAATGTTACAATAACCTATTATTTATTACCGACTAAAAAATCGTATTAAATAATAATCACTAAATTTAAAATAAATCTAACATTTCGATTAATATATTTAAACGCGTACGAAAAAAGTAATACATCTCTTTATCTTTAACGGTTATAAAAACTATTATTCGATATAATTCGAAAAATATTACGTTAACTATAACATGATTATATTTTATATACTTGCGTATTTTTAGTATAAATTTTAACCTTTTAATTTATTATAATTTTTTACTTCAAAACGCGTTTATTCGTTATATATTAAAATTTTAATATAACGTTATTATATTTATAACGCTAAAAAAATTCTTTTCCGATTTTTATATCGCATTTAAAATTATTATAACGTCTAATAATATTAAATCCGGATTTACGAAAATTAACTTGATTCTATTTAATTTTAATTACGTTTTTTTCGAACTCGAAATTTTTCTAATTATATTTATACTAGCCGTTTTCGTATTAACCTCCGCCGGTTTTAGTTGTTCCCCGCTTTCGAAAACCCGTAAAAATATTTAAAAATAATAATAATAATAAAATAAAAACGTTACTTATAAAAATTTAAAAAATTACTAGAGTAGCTCGCCGATAAAAATCGTTAAATCGGTAAACCTTTAATTAAAAATAACTTATTACTTTTATACGAAATTAGTTCTTTTAAAAAAAACCTTACTTTATTACGTAAAACGTATTATATCCTAAGTAAACGTCGAAAATTTAAAAATAAACGTTTTTAAAAAAAAATTATTATATAAAAAAAGATAAACCTTTTTAGCAGAAAAAAAGGTGATAAAAACTTATAACTTATAACGGCTAAAAATAAGTATTATAAAAAGATTAAAATTAAAAAACGGAATTATAACGTTTACGGTAAGCTCGGATATAATAAGCGTAATTATAAAAAAAAACTGTAAATACATTTAATCCAAAAAAAAATCCGATTAATTTATATTATTTTAATATATTATAGTTAATTAATTTAAAAGTTTTATTGCAAGGTACCGAAAAGCGGTTCGCGAGGTAATTTGGCTCGCGAGGTGGTGTGGTACGTTATAGAATATCAGTTATGTTCTTATTAGGCTGATTACGTATACGTCTCGCACGCGTACAGTTTTTGTATAGCCTAGCAACGGAACATATATCTTCCGATTAGAAGGTGGCTTTACATTATTTGGTGTGTTATAGCACACCTAACTAGCTGACAGAATCCCCTAGCTATGGCTGCGCCGCAGGCGCAGCCATAACCTCAAAAATAGGGCCTGATCTCGATGAGGTAAAGAATGCTTAATAGCACTGGTGGTGGCTGTGACTTTCATCCCCCGCACCGCAAGCCTCCACTAAGCACTGCCTTGCCAACGTTTAGATAACCTTTATACCGGTACACCTTCGCTCTGGGTATTTATTCGATTGCGACTCTTATTGCAAAGTGAATGCCTTTAGCTCTGTGTTATGAGCACTTGCGTGCCCTTGACCCTAATTAAACCCTTCCCATTTTTTCCGCCGCGATATTAAGCCACCGAGCGCATCGCATAAGCATCTTGCAGCCGTTTGATTTACATTGCGAAACCGTTAACTTGCCGCTAAATCCGACAATGGTTTTGGATGGATTCGCAGCTGTGGGCCTTGCTGGAAATGTAATTCAATTCATCGATTTTTGCTCGCACCTTCTCGTCAGCACATGTGAAATATATAATTCTGCGGATGGGGCTCCGGAAAGACATGTACACCTTGCCAAGATCTCAGACGACTTCTCGCACTTCATTCGCAACCTCAGCCTACGGTCAACAGGTGGAACCTGGTCCTCGAACGCTCCCGTCCATGAGAGAGCTGTGGAAAAGTTGGCAAGAGACTGCATGGAAGATGCAAGAAGACTCCAACACGTCCTGAAAGAACTTCAATGTAATAACGACCCGAAGATCCCCAAGAGATGGCAGAGCTTCCGGCAGGCTGTGAAGAGCTATTGGAAGGAAGGCAGTATCCGTCAGCTTGAGCAGCGTTTAAATGACGTCAGGTCTGAGCTTTCATTGCGGCTCGTAGGATTGTTGAGGTGAGACAGAATTTCCGGGAAATTGTGTTTAGTCCTAATAATCTCTTCTCAAGCGATCGACAATCCGACGTCCTCCGAATCCTCGACGATCTCTCGAATGCAAATCGAAGTATGGATATCGACCGCAACAAGCAAATACATGATCTTGCATCCAAAGTGGAAGCATTCGGCCGCTCGGTCTCCGAAATGACCAGCAAGGCTGACTTCAATACCTTCCACAAGACGGTGTCTGATCTTGCATCGACCAGCTCGGATCTGTTTGTCGAACAAAAGATTCTAGAGAGCCTAAAATTTAAGCAAATGAGAGCCCGACGATCTATTATTCCTAAAGCCCACACGAAAACATTCCGGTGGATATTCGACAGCCGTGACTTGGTGGATGACTCCAAACCAAGCATCAAATTTGTGGATTGGCTAGAACGACCTAAATTCGATCATGGCATGTTTTGGATCAGCGGAAAGCCAGGTTCTGGCAAGTCGACGCTTATGAAGTTCATACACGATCACCCTCGGACTGTTGAGGCTTTACGAGTGTGGTCTGGGCGTAACAAGCTCGTGACTGCATCCTTCTTCTTCTGGCATTCTGGGACAACAAAGCAGAAGTCTCAAGAGGGTCTCCTCCAAACTTTACTTTACGAGATCCTCAGGAAGTGTCCTGATGCAATCTCAGTAGCATTACCACACCGATAGAAAAGTGCCAGCCAAGAGCCCTGGGAACTAGAAGAGCTACTTCAGACTCTACGCGCATTGAGAGGAAAGCTCAATGGCTCAACATTTTTCTGCTTCTTCGTGGATGGCCTGGATGAATACTTCGGCGATTCTCGCGATGTCCTCAGTGTTCTCCAAGACATCTCTGCTGAGAATGTGAAGATCTGTGCCTCTAGTCGTCCATGGCCGATCTTCCAGACAGCTTTTGATGGCAACCCTGATCGCAGGATTTATTTACAAGACTGGACTCGAGAAGACATAGCGCTCTACGTGCGCAATCTACTCGAGGAGAATCCAATCTTTGTAGATAAAAGGGGAAATGGTAATGGGTACGATAGACTCGTTGTTGAGATCGTCAACAAAGCCCAAGGTGTCTTCCTTTGGGTATTCCTCGTCGTCCGATCACTCTTAGAGGGGCTAACAAATGCCGATTCTCTTCAAACATTAGAGAAGATACTCCGATTACTTCCGTCAGATCTCGAAGAATACTTTCAGCATATCTTGGATTCGGTCGACGACATCTATCGCACGCAGATGGCGCGAACCCTCCAACTGAGTCTCACGTGCAACGAGCCGCTGTACCTCCTTATCCACTTCTTCCTAGACGACCTTGAAGAGGATCCCAAATCCACTTTACGGATGGATGTTCAACCATGAAGTGACAGTGCTACATTAGTACGGAAGATGGAGAGGGTGAACCTTACTGCAAGGGAGACGCAGATGCAAAAGCGAATTGCCGCCCGATCAAAGGGTCTCCTTGAAGTTCGTCGAGACGAAGAATTTCCGAGCAATACTCTAGTCCTTCACCGCGTGGACTTCTTGCACCGAACTGTGGCTGATTTCCTCAGGCATCCCGACCTACAGAAACGATTTACACAACATGTCGGCTCCTTGTTTGATCCAAACGCTTCCAGTGCACACGCAATACTGGGTATGGTCAAAGCCATACCGAACGTCCACGACCATGCCGATATCCTCCTGGGTTTGATCGAAGATCTACTATTCTATGCCGAGAAAGCAGAAGCTGAGACGAACAGCTCACTGGCCGATGTGCTTGACGAGCTTGATCATACACTCTGTTTGAGCTCTCCTCGGCCTATCAAATTATCGGGGTCTCTGCAAGAGCACACAGTCTGCGTTCACAACAATTTGCCAAAATCGTTCCCTACTAAATCTCTCTTCGAACTGTGTGTGCAGGGCGGTGCTTGTCTCTATGTCAAGGAGAAATTCGACCTCGGACAATGTCAGATACGATCATCCTGGAGGCGTCCACTTATCGCACAAGCACTACTACCTGACTGGAGAAGTCGCAAATATCCACCAAGAGACCTCGGAGACATGGTTCACACTCTCCTTGAACAAGGCGCCGATCCCAACGAGGTTGAGAGCACTGGCAAGCTGCAAACGGTGTGGACTTCATATTTGGAGGAAGTCTTCCGCATGTGGGCCAAGCTTCCAGCGGGCAAGGGCGGATCCATGGAACCTGATAGTTACTTACAATCTTCCGAGATGATTGTGAAAGCATTACTCGAAAGCGGCGCCGATCCCAACGTTCATGGGTGGGTTTCCCTGATGGTCGATGTTCACAAGAATGGTACGGAATATTGTCGCCTGCGCTGGATCGAGCGATTTCTGGCCCACGGGGCCAATCCGAATCTCGAGTATGACAGGGATGGGATGACGGTTTGGAAAGCCCGTCTCGGACAGATGTACGCTGAAGGAAGAAAGTATCGCGGAAGAGCTTCCCGCTCGCTAAATGCCAAAGAAGCACGCATGCTATTGCTGTCTGGAGCTGACCCTCGCGTCTGGCTTCCCACAGGAGAAAGCACCGTAGTACGAGCGAGAATGAAGTCAATTGAACTACCACACGAGCGATGCCTTGACGATATCATTAAAGGAATCGTCAATCAAGACGAAGCTGGAGAGCTGTTAGAGATCATCGAACGGAGACGGGCTGAAACGGGGCTGTTGCGGAGCCTCAGAAGATGGATATGGCCATGGAATTGACCCATTTGACGGCCTGTTCTCCTTCGTAAATCAGCAGAGCGTATGTACCCTTCAAGCAGTTAAATACTCGGTAGGCGGCCTCATAGAACAAAGTTGAACGAAATTAGGATGCAGAGCAGCGGTATATCGATTTCCTTGGCCTCTTACGGGTTCTGGCACGTACATCCGAGCAGAGAGCAGAACCAGTCATATTTTAAACAAATTATGTGAAGAATCGCTATTATTCCGAAGTCTCGTGAAGCAAAGCGTTCAGCGCTATCATATATATTTCAACTCTTGTTAGCAGTCAGTGCTTTCAGATGTTTCCGGCTAGTGGGTCAAGGCTACAAAATGCTACCTAGGATACCCTTTGTCAGCAGAACATGTCAGCTAGCCAGGGGTGCTAAGATTACCCCAAATACGGAAAGGCTCCCTTTAATCAGGATTATATACAATGGGGGTGCAAAAGTCTCGGTTTAATATCCACAGCGCATGTTTTCTGTTATAATCTTTTAAGTTTATTTATAAATAACTCCGCCGATTTTATGTAAATATATGTATAAATTAAAGGTTAAGTTATTTAAGTATTTTTATATATATTTATATATTAAAACTATATAATATCTTTTTATTATATATTATATACGTAATAGAAATTAAAATATATAAATTTTATTCTAAGATATAAATATTACTATAAACACCTTTTTAAGAATAAAAAGTTATATTTAAAATAAAATTTAATAAGAATTTACGTATATAAAATAAATATCTTATCGTATAATTAACAGTTAAATAAAAATTATTTATTATACTTTTATATGTAACGTATTACACCACCTCGTAAACCGCTTTTCGGCACCTCGCGATAAAAAATTCAAATTAATTAACTATAACATATTAAAATAACATAAATTAATCGGATTCTTTTTTATTAAACGTATTTACAGCTTCTTTATAAATACGCGCATTATATCCGGGCTTACTATAAACGTTATACTTCCGTTCCTTAATTTTAACCTTTTTATAATAATTACCTTTAGCTATTATAAGTTATACATTTTCATTACCCCCTTCCTTTCGGCCAAAAAACTTATCCTTTTTATTTAATAAATATCCTTTCTTTTAAAAAACGGTTATTTTTAATCCTTTAACGTTTATTTAAAATATAATTTATTTCGCGTAATTAAATAACTTCCTTTCGAAAAAAAAACAATTTCGTATAAAAATAACAAATTACTTTTTATGAAAAGACTTACTGATTTAACAATTCTTACCGGCAAGTTACTCTAGTAATTTCTAATACTTTTTTATTAATAATATCCTTATTTTATTATTTTCTTAATATTTCTAAAAATGTTTATAAATAAAAAAACAATTAACGTAAATATAACTAAAAAAATTTCGGACTTAAAAAAAACGTAATTAAAATTAATTAAAATAAAACCAACTTTTACAAATCCGGATATAATATTATCGAACGTTATAACAACTTTAAACGTATTATAAAAACCGGTAAAAAGATTTTCTTTAACGATATAAATATAATAACGTTATATTAAATTTGCGATATATAACAAATAAATATATGTTAAAATAAAATAAAAATAAATCAAAAAAGCAAAAGTTATACGAAAAATATATAAGTATATAAAATATTATAATATTATAATTAACGTAATATTTTTCGAATTTTATTAAATAGTAATTTTCGTAACCGTTAAAAATAAAAAAAATTTTCGATCTTTACGTGCGTATTTAAACATATTAATCAAAATATTAACCGAATTTTAAACTTAATTCGTTTATTATTTAACTATTATTATTTAATATAATTTTTTAATTAGTTAGTAATAATAAATTATTACGAAACTAAAACCTAAATTAGTTTTACCCGGTTATAATACTAAATAACGGTATAACTCAATTTTAAAAATTAATAACTTAAATAATTATACCTTTTTTTATTAAATATATTTAAACTTTTTACGTTTTTCGATATTAATAATTATTATATCTGTTATTATAAAAAATCTCAATAAAAATCTAGTCTCGTCGAAGTTATTAAGATTCTTTTTTATAATATAATATTTTACAATAATAACTTAAATAAACTTAAATTATTTACGAAATTTCTTTAAATTTTCGTATAATACCTATTAATAATCGATCTTTTAATTTAAACCTATTTAAAAAAAATATTATTTAATAATTTTCAACGCCCAGTTAATTCCCATATATCCCGTAACGCGCTAAGTTAGCAATAAATTTGATATATTTTTAATATATTAAAACCGGATAAAAAACGCGTACGTATTTAAATTAAAAATTCATTCGATAATAAATTCTTTTTCCGTCGGTATTAATTTTCGCAAATTTAATAAAATATCAGCTTAAACGTATTAACCGTAATATTAAGCTTTTAAAATAAATTCGGGGATTTTATAAAAAAAATATCATTTTTTAAAATTAAATTTCGTACCTTATTTTTTATTTTAAACTTTTTATAAAACGTTCCATATTATTATTATTATTAAATAATAAATATATTAATAAAAACGACATGTAAAATAATTTAGCTCGCAAAATAATATAATACGTTATTATCTTTAAAAATAATATTAATTTAATTCTTTTTTATTTATTACGAAACTTGTTTATTATTATTTATTTTATTTATTTTTCTCTTATAAGTAACTTATAATTATAATAAGTTAGCTTATTTTTTTAAAGGTTATAAAGTAGTTGATATATATATTATATTTATATTTATAATATATTAAATTAATATTAGTTATTATTATATAAAATAAACTAGTTATTTAAGTCGAAAATATATGTGTTTATATAAATAAACGAAGTTTACTAAAACTTCTACCCCTCCCCCCCCCCACTATATGTTCCGTAGCTAAGCTGCGTAAAAGTAGTAAGCGTAAGATCGCATTTAGCAATTAACCGATCGAAATCATATCGAAGTTTAAGCCCCGCGTTGCTATCTATGTTAGTAGAATTACCTGTTTAAGCGTTAAGGGTTTTATTCTTAATGCTGCCTTTAATTTAATGTAATATATTAGTATAAAGAATACCATTCTTAATATAGTAAACTTACTAGTACCGTTATACTTAGTTAGATTACGATATTATCGTAAATAGTACTTTGTTTTACTTAATATAATTAATTTTATATAAACGTAATCGGAAAATATCTTTTAAAAACTATTTTTTATTTTAAACTTATCTTATTAAAATTATACCTATTTTTAAGGTTATAGTTACGCTTACGACGTAGTCGTAGCTAAGGCTCTTCGGTAAGAAGTAGTTATAAAAGTTTAATATATTAACTAAATCTGTTTAATCTTACAAAAATAACAAAATCTTAAAAATTAAAGCTAATAATAAATGATAATTTTTTAATCTAAATAAACGTATTTTTTATATTAATTCTAAATTATTATTAATTATAACTTTTATAACATATATTATAAATTTTCTAGCGTTATAACGTATAAAATTTCATTTTAATAAATATAGAATAATAAATTTTAAAGCAAACAATTAAAATACGAGTATTAATTTATATAACTCTTTATACTTTTTACGATAATATAATATTAATATATAAAACTTAAAATTACTTGTAATAAACTCGGATATATATTCTTATTTTAATTAATTATAGTATGTATTATAATTTTTAAATTCTTTAAAATAAAACGTTTATTTTTATATAATAATTTTACCGATTTCTTACTAATATAACCGTTATAAACTTATAAGATTATATTATATATATATTTAATAAATATAGCCGAATTTTACGTCGAAAATAAATAAATATAATTTATAATTTAACTTTCGAAAATCTTAATTTTTTTTCGTTATTAAAATATTAAATATAATAAGATTAACGTAAAAGGAATAATACGAGTATATTAAAAATTACTTTAAAATTTTCCTTTTAAAAATGAAATTAAGTAAATAGCTATATTATGATTATTCCGTAATAATATTATAGTAATAACGTTATAAAAATATATTAAGTGTTTAGCGTTAGTTTAATAACGTATTAAACCTTTTATTATTTTTAAAACTTTAAATAAAACCTATTTTATTACGTATTATAATTAATAAATTACTTATATTAAAAAACGTAATAATTTCGTAATAAATAAAAATATATAATAGTTAATAATTAAATTTAATTTATATAATTATCTTTTAAATAAGTAATATATTTAAGATATGGCCTAATAGCTGAGTAATTACGAGCTTAAGTATCTCTTTTAATTGCGACAGGCTTAGGCATTTTATTTTAGTTAATTTTAAAAGATAGCGGGTTCGAATCCAGCTTAAGCTACCGTTTCTTTAAGTGGCGCCAGCCTAGAAGGGCTAGACCAGTTTGGGGCTTCGACTCTGCTACCGTGTCGGCGATTAATTAGAGTAATTAAGAGCTTTAAGAACAAATTAAATTAATCGTATACGTAACTATTTATTTGTTACCGTGTACTTATAACTCGTATTGCGTTTTTCCGGCCCTTAACTTAGAAAAGATGGTTTTTAAAAGGTGCTCCCCGGTCGCGTTTATATAGAACTATTTATATATATGTATGTAATAAATGGATCAGCTGTATATATGTATATATATATACATAGCTAGATACCTTAATAGTATTTTACCTTGCATATCTAGGATATTTCGAAATAAAATATCTAAAACATTAGAAATTTAATAGATAAAAACTGTTTACCGTTATAAATATATTATTTTTAATATATATAAACATTTTTTTTAAAAACACTTAATAACTTTACTTATTAGTACTTTCGTATTTGCCGGTATTTAATTTATTATCCGCTTATAACGAGTTTATTTTCTTAAGTTCGTTATAAGTTTTTATATATTTCCGGTATTAATTAATAGTAAAATAGGTTTTTATTTATATTTTAAATTTAATTTAATTTTTTACCTTGTTAATATAATTTTTTACGAACCTTTTAAAAGGTTTTTAAAATAACATTCTCTGTTAAAAAAGTATATACGTTTTATAAATATTTTTACATAACTTTCTTTTATTAATAATTTATTTTAACGTTTTATCTAATATTTCGTATTTAGGTTATATGATAATTATACCTCAGTTATCGGGTTATTATTATAATAGTAATAAAGTATATAAAGTTATAAATAAATATATTATTTTTTATAATTAAAATAATATAATAATAAAAGTAATTTTTATATTTTATTATTATTCGAAAATAGCGTTAATAATTCATAACGATAATCTTTCGTATTTTTCCGTTTATTTATAAATTACTTGACTGAAATATTTTAAGATTTTATCACAATCGAAATTAAAAACGAAATTAAAATTAGGATTTTTAAAGAAAATCCTATTTTTTTTATAATTAAAATAACTTTTCTTTATTTCTTACACGAATTTTTTTATTAATATAATATATAAACCGAAAAAGGTTAAATAATTATTAAAATTTTATTTAAAGAAATTTAAAAAATAATAATGTAATTATTTCGATTTTACGACCCGTTTATTTTTAATGTTATTAAAATGATATTAAATGAATAAAAGATATCCGTATTATTTTTAACGTAATTATTTAATAATGTTTTTTATTATTATTATTAATTCTTTTGCAAGGTCGTTGGGTTCAAGCCGTATTATCCAGGCTGAGCCAAAGACACAAAGTAATTACACCAATAATTAACACGATAGATACTATTATTAATTCTTTTAAAAAGGAAAAATCGAATAAATTTATATTGTAATTTAATAATATAGTAGTATTTTCGAAAATAATAAAAATAAAACTAATATTAATAACGATGAAAACGTTTAAACGTTTTTACGATAATTAAATACTCTTTTTTAATATCGTAACTAATTAAATTTAAATTTTTTTTTAAAATGTTTAATAAATCGTAAATATTTTATTATAATATATATATATATATTTCATTAAAGAAGACGTAACCAGACAATTAAATTAAACAAATTAATAGATTATGCTATCGGTTATTAAGCTTTACTAAACTCTAATCTTCTTATAGTCGTAAAACTAGAGAAGGGTTGTAAAGCAGCCATCTTATACGGACTTAAGATTTACCGCGAAAAACTTAACATCTTTTAAGTTATTATTTAAGATTTCCCTTATTAAACCAGCTGAAATACATAAATTTTATTAAGGTCGAAGTTTATCGATATTACGTAAATAAGCCTTTTAAACCGATATTAATCGAGAAACTATATATTTACGGGGACCTAATAATTGGCTTCGGGATAAGACTTTTTATGACCGAGGTATAATTTATCGTTAGCGTAAAAACTCTTAATAATTACCGTATTCGAAAATATTAAGTAAAATATTTATCGTACTAATTATTAATATAATTACTTCGTATTTTTAATGTAGTCTAGATAATACGACTTAAATTTAATAACCTTATAAATAAATATATATTAATGACGTTATTAAATATATAATAAATATTAATTAATTTTTTTATTATAATTTTCTTATTATAACGTATACAAGGTAATGTGCCATTAAGGTATCTAGCTATATATATACATATAAGGAGCTGATTTATTTACTAAGTACGTATATAAAGGATTGCATAAACGTGTCAGCTAGCAGGAGGTGCTAAACGCACCCCATATACGGAAAGGCTCCCTCTGATCGGAAAATATATGTTCCGTTACTAGGCTATACAAAAGCTGTACGCGTACGAGAAATATACGCAAGTTAGCCTAATATAACAATACAACTAATATCCCCTATATTTAACAATTAAAAGTCTTATTCGTTTAATTCGCGTTATTATTAATTAATCAGCTATTATTAAGACGATATAAGTTATATATTAATAATAACCATTAATATATTTCATTAATTACAATAACAATAATGTCGTTAACGTCCTCCGTTATTTATAACGGACCTAAGGACTAGGACCGCTTTAAGGGCGAATTCCAGGCCAAAACGTACGTCCTTGATATATGGGATTATATCGATCCTAATCAGTTATTTCCGTAATCTGTTAAATTAATAAAACTTGATATAACCTTATATCCGAAACGACGAATCCGTTATACGATACGAACTAATACCCCGAACGGTTCCTTAATTACATTTATATTTTCCGGAAAAACCTACGAAAAAATCGATTATATTAATTACTTAACGAATATCTTTAAAATAACGACCGAAAGTAAATAAGTTTATAATTAGGATTTTACGGCATATATTTACAAAAATCGCAAATACGATACTTTTCGAAAAAACAATAACGACCTTATAAAATAAATCCTGGAATTAATATTTCCAGCAATTAAAAAAATAAACTTTCTTTTAAGAAAAAACTTACGGAAATAATATACCAAGTTAACTAAATCCGGTAAAGTATACGATAATAAGCTTTTAATTAATATTTAACGAAAGTACCGCGAAAAACTAAAGCAAGTTTTAAAGTTAATAAAAAAGCTAAACAAATAAATCGTAAAGTAATAAAAGATTATAACCTAAAAATAACGATATATGGTTCCAAAAACGAAGATAACGATCGTATAAATTAACGACCTATATACAGTATTAGCACTTATTATAAAAACTTAAACGACCACGTTCCAGATAGTAAAAAAGGCCGAGATTAATAACGGTATAATTAGTTATTAAGAAATAACGGTTAACCTCTTAAATTACTGGATTATAACCTATTTATAACCTATATCGAAAAATATTAAAGTAGGGTTTCCGATTTTTCACGGAATATTTATAAACCTTTTTAATTAAAAAAATCCTAATTAAAAAGAAACTAAAGATAACTCTTAACCGCAAAGAAAAATTTTAAAGCGTAAATTAAAACGAAGAAATCGTGGAAATTTTTATTCGGACCGAAACGGTAATAAACGAAAACGTTAAAAGTCGGATATATAAAAAACCCGTTACAAAGCGTATTTAAATTCCTTTTACAGGTTTTCCTAATGCTATTACGCATTTTTTAATAAAATTCCGGTAAATTTCCGTTTTAACAATAAAATAATAGCATATATTTAAAGCCGGATATCCTTTAATTAATCCCTAAAGGAAAAAATTAACCGCCTATCGAAAAGTATGGAAAAGATAATTACTTAAAAAACAAATTAATTTTTAAAAGGAATAAAACAAATCCTAACATACTTTTTGATTTCTAATTAACGTAATGCGATAAACGTCGCGTTTTACCCCTTAAGAAATTTATTTATTTTGGACTTAAAGTTTACGATATATATTTTTAACTTTATTAACAAGTTTTTAAATTTTAAACAAACCGTATAAAGTAACGGGATATACGTAAATAACAATTTCGTTCCGATTAAAAGGTACGGAAAAATTAACGTAATATTTCGAAATCTTAACGGTACGAAAACGTTACGTTTATACGACGTAATTTATTATAAAAGCTTTATATACAACCTGGTATCTTTCCGGCAGTTCCGGAAAAAAAGGTATTAATAAAATAACCAAAAAATTAATAATTTTATTTAAAACAAATATAATTAGGTAATTATTATGTTAATAAATAAATTTAATTAATTCGTTATCGAAAATATTAACGTAATAATTATTTATATAAGTTTTATAATTTATAAACGTAACGTTAATTCGTATATAACGAAACCATTACGGACCGGTAACGGTATTATGTAATATTTAAAATTAGAATACCCTAAGCCTAAAGTAATCGCTTAATTATAATTTTATATAAAAGAAATACGTTTAAAGGGTTTTATAATAGTTAAATATTAAATATATAGTAAGGTAAAGGCCAAAAAACAAATACGCCGCGAACTAAGGGAAAAAACTTTCCGATTAAAATAAAAAATCGTTATCGACTTTATAAATTTCGAAAAAAATTTTAAAGGATATAAATACGTTATATTTACGATTAATAAGTACTTAGGTTTTATCTGGGATATCTATTTTAAAAACCGAGAATAGAATATATTAATTATAGCGTTTAAATATTTCCTAAAAATCCTAAAGAACTAAAATAAGGTTTTTTCATAGGTAATTAAATATAATAACGAAATTTTAAAAAATTACTAACTTTAAGATATATTATAATCGCCTTTTTTAAATATTAGACTTAAGCTTTTAATACCGTATACCTAAGTTTAAAACGAAGGTATAAAGCGTTTAAAAGGTATAATTAAGGAAAAAACAACTATAATACGAAATAGCGCTAAATTACCTTCGTTTTTAATCGTATATATTTTTAAAGTAATAGTATATTTATATAACCGTATTTTTAAATACGTATTTTTTTAATAAAACCTATATAAAGTTTATTATATTTACTTAACGTATAAAGACGGTATTATAATGCTTAATCGGAAATTTTAATAAACTTACTTACGAATATATAATTATATAATTTATATTATAATAATTATAGCTATAAAAACAGAACAAAAATTTTAAAAGTTAAACTTTAAAATATAAATTAACTTTTTAGTTAATTACCGATTTACGAATATCTACGAGATATAAAATCCGTTAATTAATAAGGTTATTATTATTCGAAATGTATAATTTAACGAACAAGTTACCTTTTTAAATAATATTAAAAACTTAAAAAATAATTTTCTGTACGTAATAAAAAAAATATTACAAAAATTATTCCGATAAGTAAAAATACTTAATTAAAATAATAATTATTTAATTTATATATAAAAAAAAGATAAAGATTTAAACGGAATAATTTAGTTACCGGTTAAGTAGGAAAAATAACTTTAAAAAGGTATTAACGTAAAAAACGTACGGGATAATGAAAAATAAGCTTATTCGTAAGGGATTAATTACCTTTATACGACCGTTATATTCGAATTATTTCCGTCCCTTAAATTATTACCGTTACTAGTATTTGTTTTAATAATTATTACGATTATTATGCCGACGGAAAAAATAAAAATAACCTTAAGTTTTTTTTATATTGTTTAACTTAAAGTAACGGTAAAAAACGAAAGTACTTTACGGGTAATAAACGTAAGCCCCCCGTATATTCCGTACTAAAAAAATATTATCCGAAACGAATATAAGGTATAGGAAACCGTATTTAATACAAAACGTTTAATTTTTTTTATAAATACGTACGATAACCGGCCGGTAAATTACGGAAATTTAAAAAAGTTAATTACCCGAAATACGCGTTATCCTAATCGGAAAAATAATAATATTTTAGTATATAAAAAGGTATTAAAGTTGTAAAACCGGATATATAAACGTAATTTACCGTTACTGCCGTAAGGTTATAAAAAGTTAAATATATATTTGTTAAGGGAAATATTTCGTAAAACCGAAAAAACTTATTTGCAAAGTTATAAAAAAATGCGATTCTGGGAAATAGTTAATTAGTTTTTTGTTAAAAAAAAACAGGTTTTAAGGTATATATAGGTATACGTTTATAAGTTTAATAAGTATAATTAATTACAAAAATACAAAATACGTCTTATTATATAAGGTAATTAATAGCTAAAAAACGTATATAGTAATATATACGTATTTACTTTAGCTGGAAAATCGTTTAAAATTTTAATCGTTATAATAATTAAATTCGATTTAAAGTTTAAATAATATAATATTATTAACGTTTTCGTTAACGTTAACTTACTTTACGAAGTATATATAAAAACGCCTTTAAAATATCCTTAACGTAGAAAAACTTTCTTAATTAAAAAGGCTTTATATGGTTTACGGAAGTCGCCGTTATTATAGCAAAAAAATTTTACCGGGACGTTTAAGAAATTAAAACTTAGCCCCGTTCCTTATAAACCTTGTTGTTTTATTTATTAAGGGGTGCTTATTTTTTTCTTTATGGATAATATTGTTACCGTATATCGTAAAGAAAACCAAGACCTCGTCGATCAGTTAATTTAACAGATACGGGAACGGTATACCTTTACAAGGGGTAAAAACTTATAATGGTTCCTCGGTATCGAAGTAATTAAAGACAAACTTAATAGGAAAATCTGGTTATCTTAATCCGATTTTATAAATAAGTTAGTTAATTTAATTTTTAAAAAAAACCTGAATAACTTTTTAAAAACGCTTATAATTAACGTTAAGTTATTGCCGAATTTTAATCTGGTTTATCCAGGTTTTGTTAATAAATATTAAAAGAAAATCGGTTTTATCCTTTACGTAATAATTAATACGCGACCCGATATATCCTTTGTTATATTCCGATTTACCCGTTTTAACTTAAACTTTAACGACGTATATTATAAAGCTGCTGATTAAGTTATATTATACTTAATCGGGATTAAAACGTTAACGTTATAATTCGGAAACGAAGATTTGTTAAATACCTGGAATAACGCCTTTTTTATAAATAATACGGTCGATCGAAAAAATTCTTAAGTTTACGTTATAAAGTTATTTGGAAAAATGATAAGATGGCGGGCGAATAAGTAAAATATAGTAATTACTTTTATAACAAAAGTGGAATTATTATTTTTTATATAAGCTGTAAAAAAAGCCTTATTTAGTTTTCGATTAATTAAAAAGTTAGGAATTACCTTAAATGCTGGATTATTAAATATGTAATGCGATAATTAATAAATTATACGGCTTATTAACGTTAATATCGCCTTGTTATAAATAAAGTTACGGTACGTAAATATATATAATTACTGGTTACGAAAAGCCGTAAAAAAGAATTTAATTAAAATGGATTATATGTTTATAATTGATATGTTAGCTGATAAATTAATTAAAGCCTTATTATACGAACCGTTTAGGTATTTTAAAAAGCAGTTAGAATTAATAGATATTATGGAAGCCTTTAAGTAATGGAGGAATATTTTGCGAATAATTTTAAAGAAAGAATTAGTTAATTAGAAGGATTTAATCGCCGGAAAAAAAGTTAAATAAAAAGCTGTGGTTTTAGGAAGTAATAATATATAACGATTAACGTTATAAATACTTTAAGGCGTTAAGGGGGTGTATCAGCTAATAGGGGGTACTAAACGTATTCTATATACGGAAAGACTTCCTTTAATTAGAAGATATATGTTCCGTTGCTAGGCTATATAAAAGCTGTACGCGTACGAGAAATATACGCAAGTTAGCCTAATATAATAATACAACTGATGTCCCTTATATCTGACAAAACGCGACCGGGGAGCACCCTTTAAAAACTGTCCCTTTTTAGCTAAGGGCCGGAAAAACGTAATACGGGTTATGTAATACGGTAACTAACGGTAATTACACCCGATTAATTAATTAGTTCCTAACGCCCTTAATCGTAACTGGTTCTAAGAGCTAATTACCCCTTAATTGTCGCCGACACGGTGGCGGAGCCGAAGCCCCAATTAATCTAGTTCCTTTAAGCTGGCGCCACCTAAAAAAACGGTGGCCCAAGCTGGATTTGAACCAGCTGTTTCTTAGGACCAACCGAAACAAGGTGCCCAAGCCTGTTCCAATTAAAAGAGATACCCAGGTTCGCGATTACTGAGCTATTGGGCCATTATAACGTATATTTTTAAATTTTTCTTTTTTTAATACGTAATTAAAAAGGTTTAAATATTTTCTTTCGGGCTGGAACTCTTTTTATTTTATAAGGTATTATTTGTTTTTATAATTTTTTCGGTATATTTATCTTTTTTTAGTTTTGTTATTTTTATACCCTTTTCCGTTTTTTAAGGTTATTGTTCTTATATTTTAATTTTACTAATAATATAAAAAATATAATATCTTTTATTATATAAAGAGATAAGTTAAATTATATAAATTAAATTAAAATATAGGATTTTTATAATATAGGGGAATTTAATATTTTTATCGGACTATGTTTTTTAAGTTTTTATATTTAGGAAAAAGGTTTATTTATTATTAGTTAAAATATTTAGTTAAACGGTTTATATTATAATACTTTTTATACTAATTTTAATTTATAAAGCTAAGTTTATAATATATTATTTTATAGTAATAATTTTAATATACGCTATTTTAATAAATTTAAAGTTTTTAAATTATTACGGTATAAATATAATATTTCTCTAGAATTTTATAATATATTCGAAATTCTTTTTATTAATACTATTTTAATTATTAACTGATTGTTATTATAATTATATAAAATATATTAATAATAAATATAACATTTAATTAACCTATTTTAAACGTTAATTTTAACATTCCGTTTATGCGTTTATTTATAAATAAAAAATGATATTTAGCTTTTATTTAATTGTTAAAAACTTATTAAAAAAACTTTAAAAAATATTTATAAATAAAGAGCTATAAATTAAACTTATATCATTAATCGTATTAAAATGATTAAAAATATAGTAAAAAGATATATAAGTTAAATTATTAATATTAAGTTTCGTAATTATTATATTATAATAAATATAATTCGTTATACGTTTTTTTACTATATAGTCTTATAAATAATAATAAGTTTATAATTAAATTTATATTAACTTTTTATAAATAATTAATTCGAAGTTAATATCGAAATCTATTTTCTATATAGTTAATATAACGCTGTTTTATATTTTTATTATTTTATTACTACTTTTTTTAAAAATAATTCTAAATTATTAATTTATATAATTTGTAAAGTCGTTAGATTTAAACCGTATTATCCAGGCTAAGTTAAAGACATAAAGTAATTATACTAATAATTAATACGATAAATACTTTACTTAATATTTTCGAATATAATAACTATTAATAGTTTTTACGGTAACGATAAATTATATTTCGGTTGCGAAAAGCCTTATTCCAAAGCCGATTACGTAATACCGATAAATTTCGACCCTGATAAACCTTATGCCTTTTAATTAATTTAATAAAAGGAATTTTAAATAATAATTTAAAAAATATTAAGCTTTTCGCGGTAAACCTTAAGTCCGTATAAGATAGTTACTTTACGACTTTTTACCAATCTTACGACAACCACCTTTTTTAACCTTGATTAATCTTAGGGCTTTTTAAATTTTTATTAATTAAGATAATTAAAATATGCCGGCCAAATCCGAATATAAAGTTCCAATATTCCGTACTTCCGAAATCTCGACGGAAATAGTTTTAATTAAGTTACCCGATTTAAATAAAATAATTGGCCGAATAAAATATATCGATACCTTCGTCGATATTAATAACTTATCCGAAAAAAATCGGGTTTTATTTTTAATTTTCGGATACGATTTAATTTAAAACGATAAAAATAATCGATTTTTATATAAACTTATATTAAAAAATATCCGGTTTATAAAAAAATTGCTAACAAAACTGGAAGATAATAATAACGGATTTAAAAACGTCGAAGTTTAACTTTTAAATCGGTATAAGAAAAATTACGAATAATAATTTATCCGGTTGTTCCGGATTACGAAAACCGTTTAGAATTCCGTTAAAAATGGTCGTCGATAGGGGCATAATTAGGCAGTTTGTAAGGTTAGGGTTTAATAAAACTTAGTAATCGATAACATAATTTATTTATTTGTTTAATTTAGTTCTACGGTTACGTCTCTTTTAAAAAGAGATTTATATAATTTAAAAAACTTTTTTAGTAAATTAAAAATTATTAGAAATATATAAGTTTTATTTTATTTATTATGATAATATTACGTTTAAATATTACGTTTTATTATTATTTTATTATTATAATTCTTCATTTAATTTTTATTAAATATATAATAATTATTAATTAAAAATTTCGTTGTTTTTATAATATACGATTTTTTAAAGTCATATCTACGGATATAAATTTAAAAAAACCTAAGGTATATAAATTATAAAAAAGATATTATTTATAAATAACTTTAAAATAGGATAACTTTCCTTAAATTATATAATAATAATAACTTTTATAATAGTTTCTAAATCATTTATGTGAAAATATATATTAAAAAATACTTTAATTTTTAAATATTTATTTCGACACTTTATATTAAAAGTAAATTACTATGGAAAAATAAAAATATTAATATATATTAGTATTGTATTATATATAAAATATATAATGAAATAATGCAGGGTGTAAGAACTTAGCTTTAGGCTTAGCTTATCACTTTTACCTACCTTTAAGGGTATTTCTATGAGCTCTTTTTTTAGGCGTAACTCCGTTATTGTTTATTACCGTAAACAATTGTTTTTTTTTTTACGGTTTTAATACCGATTAATATACATTTGCGTTATTTTCTATATTGCTTTAATTATATTTTTATTTATGACTTTTTTTGAATATTTATGAATTATGATTAAAATTTTCCGATTTAATTTATTTGATATTTTTAATAAGGAAATTAATTTTAATTAGTGACTGAAATAATTTACGATTTTTCGTTAAAAAGTTAAAATCAACGAAAATTTTAATTACTAAATCACGATTAAAATCATTACGTAAAATAATAAATAATTATAATTACAAAAATAACGACTTAAAATATACGGCTACGATATAAACGATAATAATACGATATTTTACGATAATCCAGTTAATTTTAATTCTAAGTAATTATTAAAAAGTTATTAAGTAGGATATAATACTTATTATAAGATAAAGTTGTTACTAATTAATAATAATAAAAATATAAATAAAGGCGGTAATTACGAAATATAATTTAATCAAGTTATTTTAAATTAATAGTATATTTTAAACGATAACTTTTATTATATAATAGTTTATATAACTAAATAAAAAAACGAAAATTATTAATATAAATAAAACTTAGTAGAAATATTTATAATAATTAACGAAGTAATAAAAGTTATATATTAAAACGGAAAATAAAATAATAAAATAAAAAAACCGATAACATAATAAATAATATAAAACACAATATAAATTTAAGTAGAAAATGAAAAATTTTATAAGGTTTTTTAACAAAATACGAAGAAACCGATATAACAGCCATATAGAAATATTTATTTATTTGTTATTAATTACTTAATATTTAATATTAACGTTATTAGGTAAAATCTTATAAGATTTATTATTTTGATTTAATTTAAATATTAAAGAAGTTAAAATAATTCTAAAAATATTAATTTCCGTATGTAAGGTCGTTGAGTTTAAGCCGTATTATCCAGGCTAAGCTAAAGATACGAAGTAATTATATTAATAATTAATACGATAAATATTTTACTTAATATTTTCGAATACGGCAATTATTAATGGTTTTTACGGTAATAATAAATTGTACGTTTCGGTTACGAAAAACTTTATCCTAAAACCGATTGTTAGGTTTCCGTAAATACGTAATTTTTCGATTAATATCGGCTGGGAGGTTTATTTGCTTAATGCCGATAAGCTTTAACTTTAATAAACCTTATACCTTTTAGCTGGTTCGGTAAGGGGAATCTCCTAAAATGTAATAACTTAAAAAATGTTAAGCTTTTTACGGTAAACTTTAAGTCCGTATAAGATAGTTGTTTTGCAACCTTTTGCTAGTTTTATGATTAAAAGTATTAGATATCAGCTAGGAAAAAAGGTTAGGAACGTTAAACTAGCTATTTTTAATTTCGATCGATTTTATAACTTTTCGAATTTTTATTAATTAAAACAGTTAAAATATACCGGGTAATTTTTATTATAAGATACCGGTATTTCGTAATTATAAAATCTTTACGAAAAATATTTTTTTTAAGTTTTTTAAATTTAATAAAGTTTTAAAACGAATTAAAAATATTAATACCTCCGTCGATTTAACCGATTTTTCCTAAAAAAATCGGATTTTATTTTTAATTTTCGAATACGATTTAATTTATATAAATAAAAACAATTAAAAATTAAACGATTTTATAATAAAAAATATCGACCGTATAAAGGAATTATTAGAAAAATTAAATATAGGCGGTAAAAGGTTTAAGAATTTTAAAGTTTAACTTTTGGTTCGATATAAGAAGGATTACGAACGATAATTTATCCGGCTATTCCGGATTACGAAAACCGTCCAGAATTCGGTTAAGAATGGTTGTTAATAAGGGCTGTAAGAAGGTTAGGGCTTAGTAAAACTTAGCAACTAATACCATAATCTATCCATTTGTTTAATTTTATTTCACGGTCGCGTCTCTTTTAAAGAGAATTAATTTCCGTATTAAAAATATTTTTATTTAAATATAACTAATAATAATATATTAATTAGCAAATAATAACTTAGTTTAATGTTTAAAAAGGGAAAATATTCATTTTAAAATTACGATGGAATTTTAATATATATTTATATAAAACGTTAAAATTTATTATTTATTTTATTTTTAAAAATAATTTAATTATTATAAGGATATTTTTTAATTTAAGAAATAAAAGGATTATTTATAGTAATTAATTATTTAATTTTAATGTTAATGGATTTATTAAAAAAACATGGAAATTTTTAAAAATTATTTTAAAAATAAAATTATAAAGCTTAATATGGCCTAATAGCTTAGTAATCGCAAGCCTGGGTGTCTTTTTTAATTGCGATAGGCTTGGGTACCCTGTTACGGTTAGGCGTAAAAGATAATTGGTTTAAATTTAGTTTAAGCCGCCGTTTCTTTAGGTAATGCCAGCCTAAAGGAATTAAACCAGTTAAGGCTTCGGCTCCCTTACCGTGTCGGCGACAATTAAGGGGTGGCTGGGAATTAGTTACGATTAAAGGCGTTAGGAACTAATTAATTAATAGGGTGTATCTTATCGTCAGTTGCCGTATTATATAACCCGTATTGCGTTTTTCCGGTCCTTGTTAAAAAGGGACGGTTTTTAAAGGGGTGCTTCCCGGTTGTATCGTATAATCCTTTGTACATGTACTTAGTAAATGGATCAGCTTCCTGTGTATAGCTAGCTAGATATCTTAATAGCACTTTACCTTGCATAAAGCTTAATATTAATATCGAAATTTCTTAATAAAAAAAGGTTAAGCTTTATTTTAAATATTATTATTTAATAAGGATTGAAAAAATTATAAAACGAAAACGAAATTAATAAAGTAAAGCTTTTAAATAATCCGATCGGATTATTAATGTTTACGAAAAAAATACATATTTTTAAAATTATTATTAAAATATATAAAAATTAAAAATTCCGAATTTCTTTTTTTAAATATTAAAATTACCGATTAATTTAAAAAATGAAAATGGGGAATAAATGCTTTTATTACATTAATAATTTAAAAATAAAAAGGGAAATTAAGGTTATATTTAAAGAAGATATTAAATAAAATGATATTATTATCAATATTTTAAAAAGTTTTAAATTCTTAAATTAAAAGTAAATTCCGATTATTAAAATCCGTTTAAAAAATTTATTAAAATGAATTTAACCCAATATTTTAAATACGTTTATAAATATTATTTAATGTATATTATAAAGGTCCGAGATATTATTAAAAAACACCAGGTTTGAAAAAAAGATAATTAATAAATATAAATATATTAAAAACTTTTTTAAAAAATTAATTATCGGCAGATATAGTGATTTGTTATTAAAAAGTTTAAAGGATTAAAATGGCTTTAATTTGTAACACTAGAATTGTAATAATAAAGGAGATAAAGGTTATATTTAATTATTTTTACTTTTATTAAAAATTAGAATTTCAAAGAGGATTATCATTTTAAAAATATCATATAATTTCCCACTATTAAAATATTTTTTAGTTATATTTATTTATATCTTAATTTATTTATTTTATGTTATATTTAAAATATCGTTTATTCCGGTACGGAAAGATAGGACGATAAATTTAGCGTAAAAACGTTTAATAATAAATTTGTCGGAAAAAATCGGTTCGGCCTTAAAAAAACGTTTTAAAACTGTTTTACTTGTTTGGAATAAAATAAAAACGTTTATATACGTAAGACCGTTATGGATTAAACATAAAAGCTCGTCGATACCGTAATATTTAAAAAAAGAATTATTAAAAAATATAAAAGTTAAAAAAATAATTAAAAAGAAATAACGTTTAAAAAACGTAAGTTAATTAAAAGGTTTTAATATAGAATAACAAATAAAAACGTTTATTACGTTATCGAATAAAAAATGAAAAAAAAAGATACGTATTTAAATTAAAAGGATTTTAATTTTAAATTTAATAAGAAAAATAAGTTACGAAATAATAATAATTTAACGAAGTTTAATTATATTAGTAAGCTTGAATTAATTATTATAATTATTATTAACGTAAGAGAAAATTTATAATAATCCTTATTAAATATATAAAACAACGGAAATAATTAAGATATTAAATCGTTTATATCAAATAAAAAGAATTATTTAAAAATAAATTTTTAAATTTAATTTTAATTCGTTAAATAGAAAAGGTAATTAAGGTTAAATTATATAGTTAATTTTAAAAACTTTGTATAACGATATAATACTATCGAAATACCTATTAACGTTAAATAATAAATTATTATATTTATTAATTTAATTCAAAATATAAATTATAACAGCAATAATTGAAAAGTTAAATATATGAAATATTTCGTTAATACTTAATTATACCTAGAAATTAGATATATGACGATTTTAGTGTTAAATTTCCATGTAAAAATTCGAAGAAAATAGTAATAATAATAATATAAAATAAAATCGATAAAAGAAATTTATAAAATAAAGAAAATTAGTTATCTTGTGTTAATTATAGTAAATACGGTTATATAATAATAGATTGCCCAAAAAATAAAAACGTAATATAAAATATAAAGTTAGTTTATTCCGGAAAGGTTGGAAAATTTATATAAAACATATAAAAAGTCCTTTTAATAGTTTTTAAGGGCGTTAGAAAGGTTAGCAAGGTCCGAATAGTTTTATAATAACCTTAAAGCTATAAAGGCGTATTAGTGGATATGGTAATTTATTACTAAAGCGTTAAAAGAATTAAAAACGCTTTAATTTATAACTTTAAAATTATAAGGATAAAGGAATTAAAGGCTATATTTAGTTATTCCTACTCTTATTAAAAGCTAGAACCTAGGATAGAACTATAGGCTTACAAATACAACATAATATACCGACATTAGTTAATTATTTCAAAAGAATTTAAATAATTTATAAATAAAATTCGAAAATTTATACGTATTACTTTATAATAAAGATTTAATATTAATTAAGGATTAACTTTTAATAAGGTTAAATTAATACCTTATAATAAATATAAAAAATAATTATGAATTGGTTTCATATTAATTTTATAGAAAAAACCCGACTTTATTCGTTATAATAATAAAAGGCCAAATATTAACTTTTAAAAAGTTCCGGTCCGAAATAGGTATTATGTAACCGTTTTAATCAGGTATCCGAAATTACGAATACGTTTTAAGAATTAGAGATTATTTAGGTACGGTAAACTTAAAACTTAGAAATTTTTAAAAAAGGAAATAAAGAACCGGGAAATTTTCCGCGCTTTTTAATATTATACGTTATTAGAATAAGAATTTTTTTAAATTTACGATTACGATACCGACTTTTCGATTAATATAATAAATTTCTAACCGGATAAATTTAAGCGGGAATTTTTCTTTTTACGATCGAAATAATTATTAAAGGTAACGAAATAAAAAAAGTAAATACAGTAATTTTAAACCCGGTATTTATTATTTTTATTTAAGAAATAAATATTTTATATATAATTTTAAATTATTTATAAATATAGAAAATACGGCATTAATTTCGTTCGATAATAACGATTTTACGATTTACCTTAAGTTTAAAAATAATCGGATTAAAATAAATATTATATAATTCTTAATTATTTTTAAATAAATATATGACTTATTAAACTTTGTTTACTTATTATCGCGAAGAAATATAATATTGTAATATTAAATAAAATAAAATATAACTTAATATTATTAAATTATTACGTTTTATAAAAATCCTTAAATTTAACAATAAAAAGCCGTTATTACTTAAAACCGAGTTATTAAGATTAACTTTATTAATTTCGTTATAAAAATAAATTATTATTTTATTAAGAAATTTTATTACGTAAATAATTATAGAATAGCTTTATAAAAATTAAAGATGCCTGTTATTTAAAGGAAATTTTTATGTTAAAGATCGATGATTTTAATTAACTCGTTACTTTTGTTACTATTATAATAATTAAACGTATTAATAAGGAAAAGAAACGTAGTACTTATATTAAAAAAAGGTTAACGATAATAAAATTATATAAAATAAACCTTTATTTATAAATATAAATACCGGTCTTTAAACGGACGATATTTTTAGTTATAATAGTTTAATAAATAAAAACTTTACTAATTTTTAAAAAAATCAAGATTTAAAAAACGTTAAAAAATATTTAAAGATATCTAAGCTAATTTAGTAAAACCTATTTAAACTTTAACAAAACCTTTAAAAACTTAATAGTTAGTAAAATATTAAAGGTACTTAATTATAAACGTAAAAAAACCATTAATATAATTAAAGTCGAAATTCGAAATTTTAATACCCTGATAAGAAAATAATAAAACCTTAAGATTTATATTTTAAATATTAAGTATAGTACGGAAAATATAAGCGAAATTAATATTTTATTAATATAACAATATAACCGGGCCGAATATATTACCCTATTATTTAAATTTATATTTAAAATAAGTTATAAAATCCGCAAAAGCTTAATTATTAATATTATTAATATTAAAACTAAATCTAATATTACTATTACGTATTATATAAAAACTTTTAATAATAAAATAAATTCGGATATTATGTATAAAGTTTAATTTTAATAAAAAATCTTAATTTAAAAATATAATTAAGGTTCTTATTTAATTAACTAATCGATTAATTATTATTATTATTTTTATCGTCGACGATAACGTATAATATAGTGATTAATATTAGGATTCAATTTTATAATCAAATCAAAAAAAACTTTAAATATAAATACGGAAATAATAAAAAGAAAATTTAAAATTGGGTTTTGTAAAAAATATTTTAATACCTATAATATAAGTTAATTATAATATTTATAGAAATAATAAACTTAAAAAGAAGAAACCGGTAAACCTATAAACTATTTTATTAACGAAAATAAACTTACGAATAAAAAAATAAATAAACTTATTATAAATCTTTTTTTTTTCGATTAATAACATATATACTAACTAAACTTATGTTAGCGGTTAAAATTTTTTTAATAATAAATTAAAATTAAGAAATATTATTTCATATTAATTTAATATTATAATATATATATATATATCTTATATAAAAACTTATAAGATAAAATTATATAATTTAATATTATATATAAATCGACATAAAAAATTATTCGTATTAATTATATTTCCTTTAACGACTGTAAATTACTCGGAAACCTAAATTAAAATATTGCAAAACTTATTAAAATTTAATAAACTATTAATTATAACGGCAAATATCGTAACGAATCCGGTGTTTTACTAACTTTATTTTTTAAATTTTTTAATATTAAACGTAATATCTATCTCACCGAAGAATGATTAAATATGGTATTTAATTAATTAAATAACAAATTTACTCGTACGGAAAAAACTTTCTTTAAAAACATATTATTTCGTAAAAACGTTACCTTAATTTAAAAAAAACCGGGAATACGGAAAGATTAAAAATTATATCGCGCCTCTTTATAAAATCCGTACGGTTTTCTATAAAATATAATAAACCAAATATATGAAAATACTAGCTAATACAAAAACAAATTAATTAACGTATTATAAATCCGGATTTAAAAAACGTATTCGAATAACTTTACGTTACGTATAAACATACCTAGTTGTCTAATTTAAAAAATAATAATTGATAATTAATTACGTTTGCAACTATATTAAATATTATTACTTTACAAAATATAGTATATTAAAAAATTACTACAAATCTTTTTAGGATTTTATTAAATATTCTTTAATAACGTGAATAAATTTCTTTTTCGAATATAATTAAGGTACTTTGATTTTTGCTAATAAAAATTATACGATATTCTTAATACTGTTAAAGTTCTCTAAAATGAAAAAATTTATCTATAAGATTTATTAATTTTAGAAAATATTTTTATTACGTTATTAAAAAGGTTTTAATTAATTTAATACTTAAAAAAATCCGATTCTTCGGAAATAACGTCGAAATTAAAAAACCGAAAACGCGGTATAACGAAATTAAAATCTTTGTTAAAATTAAAATGTTTATTTTGAAATATATGGTTAATATTAACAAAACGTTCTTACACTGCATATTAACTAACGTTACGATTAATATATATAAGTCGTAATAATATTAAAAAAACTGCCGTAATAATCGGATTTTTTTACGAAACGAATAATTGTTAGCCCGATAATACCGAAAGAATAAATTTCTTAAAAATCGAACCGTATAAAAATATACCGGAATTAAAACCTTTTTAAGAATTTTTATTTATTATCGAATTTTTATTAAATATTATACCATAATAATTAACCCGTTAATACGGTTGTTACGGAAAAACGCGCCTTTTATTTAAAGTTACGATTAAGATTTTATTATAAAAATCTTAAAAAACGCTTTTAATAACCTTAACCTTAATGACATTAAAATATAATCCCGATATAAAGCTAACTATTGTGAAAACCGATTTCTATAAAAGAAATTTAAAAATATTTTAAACTAATTAATTAATAGAGTTAAATATTTGGCGTACTTCGAAAGTAATACTTAGAAAAAAGCCGAATTAAATTATAATACCGACAAGCTAAAATATCGAACTCTTCTTAAGGTTTTAAAGTAATTTCGAAACTATATTTATAATATCAAATTTAATCTGAAAATAAACGTTAAAGTTTTAATGATTTAAATTAATAATTTTTTAAGTTTTTTACCTAAAGCTTTATTTACCCGATATATCGCTTAAATAAAATAATTTAATATCGAAATTAAGTATATTTTTAATAGGAAAAATACAGGTATAAATAACTTATTTAAAAAATTATCTAAACTTTTTACCATAATAAATAATTAATTAAAAAAAATCGATAACTTTATTAATATCTATTTAAACGTTAATCGGTTTAATTCAATTATAATTAAAATAGCTTTTAAATTTTATAAATCTATGTAAAAATAAAGACCTTTTATTAGAATTTAATTTAAAACGTCGTAAAAGTATATGAAATTTTTAGTAATACTAAAGCTTTCTAATCGACTTAATATTACTCTGAAAAAAAAGGACGGTTTTTTTTAAAAAAAAGCTTTAAAATATTTTATTTAAAAAGGTATTTTTTAACGTAAAATAAATAAGCAATATAATAGTCGTAAAATTATCGATACCGAATAAAAATGCCAACTAATAATTAGATAATATTACGAGTAATCCAGTTATAAAAATAAAAATTTAATTTACCGTCGCATAATAACTTTATATTATTAATAAGTTATATATAAATATATTCGAAAAACGATATATACGTACCTTATACATGAAAAAGCTGGTAATCGACGTCTTAAAAAAAACTACGGTTTTTTATAGCTTATTAATATAATTATTAGTTAAATAATCGATATTTAATTTATACTCGATAATAATAATTTTAAAGTTACTATGAAAATAAGTTACAAATTATCTAATTATTTAAAAGCTAAAACTTTATAATTAATAATATTAATAACGATTAAGAAATTTTTAAAAAAAACTTATCTTTTATTAATACGATATCTCGATTAAAATCAAGATAAACGGTAATTTTAAAATCGAAGGCGAAATTAATACAGCTGATATCAAGTTAAATATTAAACGGGAAAAAAACGCTATTTACGTTACTTAACATTAAAGGCTTATTAAAAGAAAATATATATTAATTACTAAGGCGTTATTAAAAACGATAAATAATAGTAATAAAAAATAAGTTGAATTCTTACTTAAAATAATCTTTACGAATAATATTATTATAATAAATTATAGCCTAAATCTTTAAAAGCTGCTATATATTTAATAAAAGATTTAACAGATTAAGATAATACTGCCGTTATAAAAAATTATAACCTAAAACCCGAATACCCTTAGAAAAAACTTAATTGTATAACGGATTTAACTTTTAAAAAGAAAAAAGAAAAATATAGCTAAAATTATTTAATTTATAAACAAATAAAGACGTACAGTAGCTAAATTCGTTGATTATAAAAAGCGTAATAAAATGAAAAATAAACTATTAGAAATAAATAATTTAATCTTATTATATAATACGCCGTAATATATAAATACATTTAAAAATACTAAACTTAAATACCGATAAATTAAACTATATTTAATTAAGAAATTTATTAATCGAAATATTTACCAATTTAAAAAAAATAAAACGTTATTATAAAGAAGTTTTCCTACTAATAAATTAAAGTAATTTATAAAAAAAGAAAAAAAATATTAGGAATTAATCGATTTACAGAAAAATAACTAGACGAAACAGTTACCAGATTAAATAAAGGAAACGGAAAAGAATACGGTTACGAAAAATATTAAATTATTTAAAAACTAATAATTTAAAACTATAAAACCTATAAAAACAATTATTACAATATAAATCCCAAATAGTTAATTAAAAGGTTACGTTATTATAAATAATAAAAACGTAAATAAAAATGATTAATTAATTTAAAAAGAAAATTAACGCGTTTAATTATAAAAGTTTTTTTTATAAAAACCCGATAATTCTCCCTAGAGGAGACGTAACCGTAAAACCAAATTGAATAAATGGATAGATTGTGTTACTAGTTGCTAAGTTTTACTAAACCCCAACCTTATAAATTGCCCAGTTATATAAGCCCCTATCAACGACTATTTTTGACGGAATTCTAGACGGTTTTCGTAATCCGGAGCAGCCGGATAAATTATCGTTTGTAGTTTTTTTTATATCGATTTAAAAGTTAAATTTTAACGTTTTTAAGCCCGTTATCGTTATTTTCCAGTTTTGCCAGTAATTTTTCTATAAGCCGGATAGTTTTTAATATAAGTTTAAGTAAAAATCGATTATTTCCGTTATTTTAAATTAAATTATATCCGAAAATTAAAAACAAAATCTGATTTTTTTCGGATAAGTTATTAATATTAACGGAAGTATTAATATATTTTATTTGGCCAATTATTTTATTTAAGTCGGGTAATTTAATTAAGATTATTTGCGTTAAAATTCCGGAGGTACGGAGTATTGGGATTTTATATTTGGATTTGGCCGGTATGTTTTAATTGTTTTAATTAATAGGGGTTTAAAAAGGTACCTTAAAATTAATCGAAGTTAAAGAAATTATAAAACTGGTAAAGGGTTGTAAAGTAGTTATTTTATACGGATTTAAGGTTTATTGCGAAAAGTTTAATATTTTTTAAATTATTATTTAAAATTCCCTTTATTAAATTAATTAAAGGGTATAAAGTTTATTAAAATCGAAATTTGTCGGTATTACGTAATAATTGGTTTTAGGATAAGGTTTTTCGTAACCGAGGTATAATTTATTGTTACCGTAAAAACTATTAATAGTTGCCGTATTTAAAAATATTAAGTAAAATATTTATCGTATTAATTATTAATATAATTATTTTATATTTTTAGCTTAGCCTAGATAATATAGCTTAAACTTAACGACCTTTTAAAAACCCGATAATTTTATTATTAGCCGGAAATTTTATTTAACCGATCGAAAATTACATAACATACTATATAAGCAAGTCGCTTATATAAGTAAATCGCTCGTTTTTTACACCATTTTAACTACGCAAATTTAATCGTTAATTTTTTAACACTAATAATATAAAACGGCTTATAAAAAAAACAAGGATAAAGTTAGCCGTTTAGGCTAAAAAAAAAACCCGAAACTTAGTTATAAACGGCTTTATATAATATATAACGTTTCCGAATCTGCCTTAAAAAACCGATATAACGATAAAACTTGCCGAGCCGACATTATCTCTAATTCGTAAAAACTAAGGCCGACCGAAAAAAAATTAATTATCGAATAAATCCTTAACTTAAATACGTAAACGTTTCCTATCCGGCTTTAACATATTAAAAATATAGCGAATTTACTACTTACCTAACGTATTACAATATGTATCGGGATTAATTAAACGTTTAACTTTATTAAACGGCTAAAAAAACTTAAAACGCGTTTAAATCGAAAAATAAATTACTAAAAAGTTTTATACGAAAATCTAAAAATATTTCGTAAATAATTTACGCTTATTCGGGTTATAATTACGAAATACGGTATCGCAAAAAAAATATTAATAACTTTAACAAAATAAAATTTTTAATAAATTTTCTTATAATAATAAGTATAATAATTACAAATATCGAGAAACGTAAAAAACTTAGATAAACGTAACAAAAAAATAAAAAATAATCTACAGTAATACAAACTATTAATTCTTAAAACTGGGCTTTATTTCTATTTATTATCTTTATCGGGAAAAACCACCTTCTTCGCTAGTTCGCCGATAACCCACTTCTACCTAACTAAAAAATTATTATAAATGAAAACGGCTAAATAATACATAAACTATATTTAAAATAAATCAAGTATTTCAATAAATATATTAAAACGCGTATTAAAAACTTGAAACGTTTTCTTATCCTTAATAATTACGAAAACCATTATTTAATCGAATTCAAAAATTATTACGAAACCAATAATATTATTATATTTTATATACCTACCTATTTTTCCTACCGATTCCAACCTCTTAACGTATCCTATTTTTTCGTATTAAAACATACTTATTCGCTATATATTAAAAATTTTATATAACGTTACGTTACCTATATTACCAAAAAAGATTTTATTACCGGCTTCTACGGCACGTTTAAAACTGCCATAACAACCGATAATAACAAATCCGGATTTGCAAAAATAAAACTTATTCCATTTAATTTTAATCGCATTTTTCCCGAATTAAAAGCTTTAGTTATATTTATACCAACCGTTTCTCCATTTACCTTTATTAATTCCGCTATTTCTCCATTTATAAAAACTCCTAAAATATTACTAAAGCGATTCGACAAAAACGATATTTGCAAAAAAAAAAAAAAAAAAAAAAAAAAAAAAAAAAAAAAAAAAAAAAAAAAAAA
>QJNZ01000412.1:0-80826 GCA_004155055.1 Monosporascus sp. CRB-8-3
GGGAGCCGGACCGCGCCGTGCCCCTGCCCGACACGGCCGACGCCGTCCGCACCGACGAGGCCCAGTGCGACGACATGGTCAGCTACATCGCCACGGTGAGCCCCGTGCTGGCCGCCGCCCCCGTCACCGCCAAGCAGGCCTGCTACCTGCCGCAGCACGAGGACGGGCCCCTTGTCGGCGCCACCTCGGTCGCAGGGCTCTGGGTCGCCAGCGGCCACACCTGCTGGGGCATCCAGAACGGGCCCGGCACGGGAAAGCTCGTCAGCGAGTTCATCTTTGACGGCGTCGCCCGCAGCGCCGACGTGTCCGAGCTCGATCCCCGGAAGTTCGGCGTCTGAAATCCGGCTTTGATCCGAACCAAAGATATCATCCGTCTGTTGATAAGGAGGGGGGTGCGTGTGTGCGTGCGCGCGCGCGCGGGAGGAACCGAAGCGGTCACCGATGCAGCAGCAAAACGCTCCCCATTCCAGCATCTACGTACATGTCACGTTCCCCTACGCGGGAGTTCTCTCTCCCTCTCTAAACCCCAGCAGATCCGGAGGCCAAGAGGTCTCACAAGCTCTTGTGGAGAGATGATAGCGGAACGAAGAGGAACTGTGGGTGCTGTGCCTACAGAAGCGACGCATTTACTAACCACCCTTCTGACGGGTTTCAGAATGCGAGAACAGTGATCTTTTACGATAGATCATTGGCCTCATACGAATCAGAGGGGCGGGGTATGCCGAGCATCTCGGGACCCCCGGGTTTTTCACAAGTCACACACATACATCATCAGGTTCAGGAACGGGGGAGTCCAGCACGCACGGGGGTAAGGAACGTGGGATGTATTCGGCGCCGCAAATCCACGCCCGTATCAACGACATTATTATTACAATTATGAAAGCCGACCAAACAGATGGCCAAATAACGCGACGTGAATAATTAGCTGCTAGGCAGGCGGGGAGCCGCGATATGAGGTAGCGGATACCACACGCCAGCCAGCTTACGTTATATGTATACGGATATATATACTACTCACGGCAGGAGAGCGCAGCGGTCACGTGGACGCGATCGAGATTGATAAATACTTACACCAAGATACAAAGCTTGAAAATAACAACAGAGCAGGAAAAAATAATAGCATATTTCGTCTATTGTGCTCGGTATCGTAACCACGTGGAATTTAATGATGAAATCGTTCGGTAGCCGTGCCTCCTAAATGCATAAGAAGGGGGGGGGAGGGGGATAAGGGGAATAAGGGCGTTCTATGTACGGACAGCGGAACCCCCGACCATCCAACCCCACGCCACCGTCATGATCTAGATGTATACTTAGGTAGGTGTAGGGTGGGCTACGTGACATAGGATAGGATAGGGGTAGAATGGGCCGGGCAGGTAAAATACGGAAGCGGCTGTCAGTCTGCCGGCTTTACTTAGTCGCTTGCTTGCTTGTCTGGTCCTCGCTGAGGGGTGGTCGGCTCATTGGGGGGGAGGGAGATACAGCGATCCCTAAACCCGCTAACGAGCCATCAAGAGGGTCAGCACTAGAGAATTGAGATGCATCGATGCGTGCGCATACGACCGTATGCATTGTATGTATGAACGTATTATATCTTTGTATGCTAAGCCAGGTAGGTAGTTATGCATATACGCGTGATGATGTGATGCGACGAGGCGGGGTCCAGGAGAACAAGAGGGATAGAGGCCCCCTCCCGCCCGGCATGCGGCCGGGGTGGAAGTAAGGGGTAACACATAAACAGAAAGAAGAGCCTCATCATTCATTCGTTTGCCCCTAGGTCGCTACCATTACCATGCCCGCCCACCCCAACCTAGCCCGGATCCGCGGACCCTCGCGATGCGCATCGGTCCAAGGACGGCTAGGACGAGAGCCCGAGAAATGCACGCAGGCCTATGTGCGTGCGTGCGTCGCTGCGCGTGTACGGTGCGCACGTACGTAACGTACGAGTTGCATGTGTATACAACGTTGGGAGATGCAACGGATAAATAGCAAAATAAAAAAGGTTAACGAGCCGAGAGCCGACATGCTGCCGCCTGGTAGCCTGGAGTGGTTCCACACATGCACGCAGAAAGAAGGGGATCCCCACAGCATTTCGCTTTCCGAGTCGATGAGCGACAGGCGGAAATGGGTCGCACAGGGATCGGCACATCTACCTATAGCTTCTTCTCGATCTCCATGACCTCCTTGATGCCGTCGGCGATGAACGCCACTTTGGCCTCGTCGAGGCGCTTGAGCGGCCGCCGTGGATACCCGCCGTAGCCGTAATAGCTCTGGATGGCCTGCTTGGTGCCTGCGATGGCCGCCTTGGTAAGGAACCAGTCTCCCCGCGACAGGATCTTTTGCAACGCTATGGCCTCTTCCGTCTTGCCCTCGGCATACAGGTTCCAGACCTTGACGCACACCTTGGGCATGACGTTGGCACCGCCTGCAATAATGCCGCTGCCGCCTGACACCAGTGTCTGTACCGTGAAGTCGCACATGCCGCCGAAGGCCATGTAACCGCTGCCCTCCGACTTGGGCGTCTTGGCGTCTACGGCGAGCGCGACCCGCGTGAGCTTCCCCGTATTGCCGCATGTGAACTTGGTGCCGACTATGTTGGGGTGTTGAGCAAGCCGGATGAGGAGATCCGAGTCCATATCGATGCCGGACACCGCGCCCGGGTAGTTGTACAGGATGACAGGCAGTGGGCTCGCGTCCGCCGCGGCGACAAAGTACCCCTCGATGGTCTCTTCGTCCGTCTGCGCCCGATAGTAGCTGGGTGGGAGCAATAAGACGTAGTCAGCACCCGCTTTGGCCGATTCCTTGACGAGTTCAACTGTCCCCTTCACGCTCCCCTCAGTGGCGCCAACCATGATTGGCGTCTGGGTGAATCCGGCCTCGTCCAAGGCTTCTCTGGTGGCGCGGACCGCGGCGACTTTCTCCTCTCGGGAACAGTGGACAGCCTCACCGTTGGAGCCCATGACGGTCAAGCCGGCTAAGCCGGCTTCGGCGAGGCGTACGGCATGCTGCTTGATGGTCGGGATATCAAGCTCCTCCGTCTGGGCATCGAAAAAGGTCATGGTAGGGGCGTATATACCGCAGGGCAGCGGCCTCCGCGCGGTCGTGTGACCGTGGCTCGCATTACCGTTTGTGACAGTCATGATAGCTCGAGATGTGTAGGAAAAGGTTTGGTGAGATGTATCGGTAGCAGATGACACGAACAGCGCAACCGGCGGCTGATGCACCCTGGAACAATGGACAGTTTTCAAAGAGAGAAATTGACTCAAGGGGCGCCGAGAGGAAGAAATAGCAAGGGAAGAAGGGACAGCAGTGGAATATTTATAAAGGGCGCCACTAGAGTAAGCCCTCGATAGTCGTAGAACATTTTCCATAACCGAATATCGATCGATCTCCTTATGCCGGAGACTTGCATCTATTGCCGGAGGTGGGTCAGCATGGTCAAGGAATGCGTAGTTAAAGTATAGTTAGCTCAGGCTCGCAGGGACTTTGGTCCGAGGGAGGCGACCACGGGGGCTGCCCTTTTTCGTCGGGGCAAACAAGATGACCCGGTGATACGAGCTAATGCCTCCAACGTTACTAGTGAGGATAGAAGGGTCGCTCCGCAGAATCGGAAGACGTATGGAGTTCTAGCATACATACTGGAGAGAAGTGGAGGGCAGCATCCTCGCCCTCGGACCGGCACGTTGCGGCCCACTTGAACCTCGACCCTGATATAAAGCCAATATAAGTATAAACGAGTGCAGAAATCACGCATTCCTCAGTATACCACTGGGATGGTAGGATAGGGGTATGGCGAAGCCGTCGTCTATTACCCCATCCGTTATATGCATTGGTTTTCGGCTGCATGACTGGTAAGCTGCAGCAAGGGATCGAGACCAAAGCCAGCACTCAAGAAGTCGTCGACTTTTCAGATTGGTCGGGTTCCAGGCTTGCATGCTCAGGCATGTTGCATTAGGGATGAGTTTAGGAGGACGAGGTACAAGCAGGACAAATGCAGAAGTGGCGGTCCCTTTCCTAAAAAGGAAATAGATGATTGGCTCGCTTTTGCCCGTGCCACCGCGCACAGCCCATGCCGGGCCCCGGAGAGTTCACTGGGCTGACGAGAAACGCAATGATCTGCGATGGAAACATTTCATTTGTACGGCCGGTCCTCCGTCATGTAGTAGGAGAATGGCGGCAGCCAAGGTAGATGGACCAACAGGACTTGAAGATTAACTCCAGGAATAACTGCCGTGAGTGTTTATAACGCGTACGAGATAAAGCTCATCCTTTCTGATGAGACGTGATGTCATTCTTACAAGACGAAGGTTCTCCTGTGACATCTCACTAACATTATATGAGCGGAGTGCTCGAGGCAGGGCGTGAGGTTGTATAGATGGGCAGTTGAGGGATGCCGTTGGGCTGCAGACCTAACGTTAACTTAACCAGGACATCGGGTGAACGTAGTAGTTGCTGTCAGCTGTGATGCGGGGCGAAGGGGCTTCAGGACGATCCCGCCCTTTAAATGTTTGCTGCGGGTATCCAGTATCGTATCGCTGGATGTAGGTACAGGTATGTATGCGGTAACGGCATAGGTATGCCTTACCTCTGTATAGGTGTGCTTACACGTAGGCAGTTATATGCATATAGAGGGGTCGGCGAACAATCTGGGTATTGATGAACAGAAAAGCGGCTGTTCTATAAGAATGCATTGTAAATTTTTACGTAATTTCAAGAACCAAAAAAAATAAAGGAGTAGCATTCTGTGCAATGCAAAACCCTCAGCAGGCGATAGAAGTACCTACATACTTTTAATGCTGAAACTGTTAGGGTTGAAGTCTTCCTTACTGTAGGATCATGTAGATATGGGTGACACCACGGAAAATTACCGACAATAATTTTCCCTCGAATCAGAAAAGAGAAAGAAGCTGAGGTAAGCCCGACAAGCCGTGAAGGCGTGGAGTTTGATAGGCTCTGGATTCCAGGCGAAGTTCGCTAGCTGTTCACCTGCAGTACAACAGTATCGTGACTGTGGGGTATTAGCCGAAGGTCCTTAGCCGGCCGCTGGCCGATCAACACCACATCTCGTAAGCTGTCGTGGAATGAACCTTCTTTAGGCCTCTGTATTTAAACCATCGTGAAAACAATTCCGACTTTTGATGTAGACCTTTTCTCTGGAGATGCTGGGTACCGTGGGTTACATGGTCTAGTGTGAGGTTTTGTCCCTCATTTCATTCATCGTCGTCGGAACTGAAAGAGTCCACATAAGCAGTGGGGCGGCGTTCCTGCGCTAATGTACGTGGGGGCGGGGCACTCTGGATAGGTACTGTGAAGGTAGAACGAACTCATCAGTACGTTAAAGCATGTTGCGGTTAGATGTCTCGTATTTACCTATCATAAATAAGACGAGTGATCTACCAGTCAATGCAAATTATTAGGTTCCTCGCTAGTCGATGCTAGAAGTTCGTCATATTCCCTTTGAATTCGACATGTATAGAGCTAAGTTAGGTAGGCATGTAGACTGCAACGGGCAGTAACGGCACAGCCCTTCCGATTGTGAACAAAACGGGGGGGAGACTTTGCGCCAATGGTTGCCTCGACGTCTAGATCCTCATCTTTGGTTTAGGTGACCCTGACGCCTTTCTAACCCTTCGACGCCTTTCTGAATCCTTTCCCGTTAGTCACGAGCTGCAAGTATATAAATGCAAGTGGGGGGCTAGCCTAGTTTGCTTGACTAGAGCATGTCAAGTAATAAGTTGAGCGCTGGCCTCTCCTTCGAAAGTCCACATGTATACGTAGGTTGCAAGACGGCATTATTTTCAGCTGAGAGGTATAGACTAGTCTACCTACTTGACCAGCCGAGTATCCCCGGTGGAGGAGCTTGACGCGCAGTTATGCCGAACTTGACATTTTGCAATTCTCCAATCGCATGTCTCCTGTTCCCGGTTGCCCCTTGTGAATTTTCCCGCAAGCAGCTGTTGTGGGCCCATTGGCCATCGGGCGTACGGCGTAGCTTCATTCGAGCTACGAGTAGTAATAACTACTACGTCGCGTCGAGTCAAATAGTCTAGTATCGCAGCTTCCTTCTCCTCTTCGAGTTGGTGCTTTGTTTCTTCATCCCCTTTGACTATTTCGTGCTTGCCATTTAGATCTTTGTAGGACCAGTGCATACCCGTTAGAAGCTGTATCTGCCGTCGCTAGAAGACAACTGGTCAAGATGGCAACCGAGGCGCTCAAGTCCGTCGTTGTGCCCGCTAGCGGCCAGGGGAAGCTGAACGTATTGATGGTATGTAGCCATCCGGATCTTGTCTCGGGTAACACAGATAACTGACAGGCGTGAAGGTCGGAACTGGCGAGTACACCACAGGCTTCGTTGGCACGGGCGGCTCTGCCTCAGATAAGAAGGTCGGAGTCGTTGGCCTGACCCTATTCGATCTTCGCCGTAGGGGCAAGGTCGGCAAGCTTAGCATGGCTGGCACGAACGGCACCAAGTACCCAGCCATTAGTGAGTCCCCCTTTGAAGGACTATTTCTCTGTCTCTTCCAGCACTCGGCTCGATGCTGAACCCGTGTAGGACAACATCTCGAGACGAATATCAGCAAAGTCTACAACGGGCTTGACGTTTCGTTCGAGTCGTATCCATCGGACGACGCCAAGGACCCAGAAGCCTACAAGGCTGCCATTGACGCTTTAAAACCCGGTGACGCCATCACCATCTTCACCCCAGATACGACACATTACCCGATTGCTCTTTACGCAATTGAGAGGGAAATCCACGTCTTGATCACTAAGCCCGCCGTCAAGACTCTAGAGCACCACCAGGCTCTGCTGGAGGCGGCCAAGAAGCACGGCGTCTACGTCTACATCGAGCACCACAAGCGCTTCGACCCGACCTACTCCGACGCCAGGCACAAGGCGCAGAAGCTGGGCGACTTCAACTACTTCTACAGCTACATGTCGCAGCCGAAGTTCCAGCTCGAGACCTTCAAGGCCTGGGCGGGCATCGACTCGGACATCTCGTATTACCTGAACAGCCACCACATCGACATTTGCGACTCCATGGTCCAGCAGTTCGGCTGGATGCCCGTCAAGGTCGCCGGTTCCGCCGCCAAGGGAATCGCCGTTGGGCTCGGATGCAACGAGGCCACCGAGGACACCATCACGCTGCTGGTAACCTGGAAGAAGAAGGGCGACCCGAGCAAGGTCGCCACCGGCGTGTACACGGCGTCGTGGACGGCCCCGCAGAAAGCGGGCGTGCACTCGAACCAGTACTTCCACTACCTGGCCGAAGGTGGCGAGATCCGCGTCAACCAGGCAAAGCGCGGCTACGAAGTTGCCGACGACTCGGCCGGCCAGCTGCAGTGGTTCAACCCCTTCTACATGAAGTACTCGCCGGACGAGGAGGGCAACTTCAACGGCCAGGGTGGCTACGGGTACGTCTCGTTCGAGAAGTTCGTCGACGGCTGCAACGCCATCAACGCGGGGCAACTGAAGCCCGAGGACCTCGACGCGAGGCCCCTCCCCACGCTCAAGAACACCATCGCCACCACGGCCATCCTCGAGGCCGGCCGACGGAGCATAGACGAGGGCAGGGAGGTCCAGATCCAGGTGACGGACGACGGTGTTTGGAAGCTGATCTGAGCTCATTTCCCACTGCTAGGTAGTGGAATACAAACCGGTTAGGCAAGTTATGTGTTTGTCGTGAGCAATATGCGTATAATACCAGTGCTTCTGATGGTGTGGATAAATGGGTGGGTAGGTTGGAATGCCAATCGAGCAGGCCCCAGACTGTATGACTGCCTCCCAAAATTGAAGGATTATGGCAATTTAGACTACGTGTACAGTTTCTAGATTCTACAACCTTCGATGGAAGACCACAAGCATCATGCTCACTAGGCGTCGTCCGCCTGCAAAATATCAGCTTGAGGAAGAGAAGGAATGGCTTAGGAAGTAGACGTCTGGTTCTCCGGTGCCTCTGACAGACATCTCTCACTGGTTAGTTTCAACCTTCCGGAAAAGTAGTGGTGGGTTTAACTTCCTACCTTTTCGAATAGTTCTATTCTCCGTAAGCACCCCCCCAGCAAGGCCGTAGGTAGTATCTAGGCATTTATCTCAGTAGCTGCCGAGGCATCTGCTGATGGTGTGCATAGGGGTGTCAGACTTTATGTTTACCCGTTACAACCACGAACATGGGATCTTCTCGTGAATGCACGATGGAGATTCCACGAAATTTCGTCTCATCCAACTGACGTCATTTCCACGCTGGTAGCACCAGTCTGTCATTATATAACCGCTGATCGAACTTCTGGACATGTGCATAAGAATTTACATACACTCCCAGAATCTTTTCAACCCTATTCTCTTAGGTGGTGTCTCGCGGCTGCGGAAATTATAGGTCACTGCTTCGTGCCATTACCGCACCCAAGGGGAGCATGCGAAGGGGGCGTTGCGGCAGCCGCGCTGCTTCTCGAAGACGGGGGAGGTGTAGCAAGGGGAGCAGAAACCGGAGTAGAAACGCCCTGCGAGCGATGGAGAAGCTGCTGGCGCGTCTACTGTGCTAGTCGACACCGGGAGAACACCGACAGGAGCCTACTTACCCATCATCTTCAAACTCTCCTCGTAGTCGTCCGTGCCGTGCTCGGGGTCAGCATCTTACGGCGTGCACTTGGGCTGGGAGCTCCAGGGGCGCGGTCCTGGACCAGCCGTCCGGTAGCGCCGCTGCGGGATACGCTGCATGGCCTCGGGGCAGCAGTTCACGCGGGGGGCAGGTTGGGGAGGCCCGAGTAGGCGCCCTCGAGGGTGGCAGGGTTGACGCAGTCGTGGAAGAGCAACAGGGGCCTGCAGACGGCCGATATCGCAGCCCTCGGTAGGGAAAGCAGCCGCATCCTCCGGGACACCCTCCGGGCCCCGTAGTCGCAGAACCGCTGAGTGCCCGCAAGCTCCTCAACGTCGGCTTGCGATTTGGCGATGGCGTTACTGGCAACAGTCTTGAAGTCCTGCGGGGAAAGGGATGTCCGCCTGGTCGATGCTGTGATAGTACGCCTTGAAGTACCTGGACTCAATTGGGTTGCGCTCATTTCCCTTCACAGCGTGCAGGGTCGGAATCCCTGGAAGTTGCGTGTCCTCGATAGAAACCCCGCCGTGTGTCAAGTTTAAGGAGGTTGATTCCATTCACCCTTTTACCAGATCTTGAGGTAAGTCCTCATCACCGGATTCGACATAACAACAAGTACCTTATCTTCGCTATCCAGTCCTAATTCTATCCCTTTTATATACTAGACCCTGACCTTGACCTGCGTCACTTCGGTAGGATAGGCTAGTGGCCTCGTAACATTTACCTTTGCTAGTAGAGGTCTGGCCCGGCCTGAGTCACCGCCCGTGTCACACAACTTTATTCCATCGCTAGATATGTGGTCCTTTACAACGCACACCTTGGTCTACGTCCCCCTTCATAGCATCAGTTATTCATTATCAGCAATTCATCGTCCGTTATGGATCGTCAGTTACTTATCATGGCTTCGCAACCGTGTAAATGGCCGGCGCTTCCACGTCTAAAAAAGCCCCTGAAAGAATATACGAGAAACGAAATACTGTGGTTCCTTCGCACGGGGGTGGAGGGAGCTCATCGGCACGAGATTCGTTGTATGCCATCAGGCTCCATTACCTACCGCCTGTCAGATATCGATCACTTGCCCAAGATGCAAATTGGAGATTTCCTCGATACGTCCAACAAGTCGGTGCCCGTTTATATTCTAAGAGGCCCTCAATGGTGTTTACTCGGCCAGGTGCTTCACAATTACATTTATCGTTGGTGGTTCCGCCCCTATCGAAGCGAATCCGATAGTAGCCGCTTTAGTTGCAAGTACATTACGCCGTGTGACTTACCCGACGAGTCCTCGCCATCACAATCAGCTGTCAACAGCCTTGTTTCCTTAAACTGCGCCATCTGCGCCAGCCAGAGGCACGCTGCCGCGCGCCACGGTGAGGAGCTTGCTTTATGCGAAGGAACGGTGCCATGGCGATTGTCGCAGGTCCAGAACCGCAGGCTACATATCCTCCAGCCGCTATTTCAAACGCTGCTTATTATCCTGTGTTCCAAAGTACCGCAACGAAGACTCCAAGATCGTCGGTGGGCTTCCTGTCTTTCCGGTGCGCACAGGCAAAGAGGACGGCCAAAAGCGCGCCTATTACATCGAAAGTATCGCCGGCATCGCCGATGGCAGCAGAGGAGAGACTAGAAGTGCCCTGAAGATGACGCTCGAGACTGTTATCGATTTCGTTATAAGCTTGGAGGTCCGGGAAGCTGCTGCATTTGGTCTCCAGCCCGATCTTGTTGTTGCGTCGGAGCCGTCTTTGAGATCTCTGCAGCGCGTTTGGAAAAAATCCTGGGGGACGAGCTGTTGACCGGGCCTAGCTCTAAGTTGTCGACACCGAGAAATATCCAGAGTGGGCGAGTTACAGCGACGAACAAGAATCCCAGATCATGGCTCACTATGAGCGACTGAGGTTCGGATGGGAAGCCAGGTAGGTTGCCGGTACATAATGAGGTTAACTGCTTCCCTATATTTGCATAGTGGTGAGGCTATCAATTCTCATCAAAATCAGCCTAGCCCAGCCCTAGGAATTCACAAAGCTGGGTTGTGATAAGACTTGACGGAAGTTCGCGAATTGGCTTCGCCTTGCAGTGTTGTTGGTAGGTTCGTTCCCGCACGTGCTCAAATAACATAACCGGACGATGCTGCCAAGGGTAACTACTAGTCACTCACCGCGGCACCCCAACCAAGAGGATTAGACGTGCAGACTCGTATAAATGTCACTTGGAGAGGAGATCTTTTCCTTAGATCATCGGAATCAAGCTTCTTAGGCCGGCAGGGGGGTTCCGCGCATTTTACACTCTAGGAGAGTGCTATGCCAAATCCTTCGTCGGGGTCCAGACCAGTAGAGGCCTGTGTCTATTGTCACCAGTTATGCCTGGAGGGAGTGCGGACCACCTAATATGGTTTCCCTGAAATTACCTTCAACGCCCTAGTTGGCATGGTAAGGCGGTGATAACTTCCCGGCCGTTTCCTGCCGGGAGCAGCAATGCGTTCAGGTGTACGTTACCCTTACCGACTCAGGTATTTTCTTGCCTGGGCCAGAAGACGCTATTATGAAGACTTGGTCTTGGAGGAGGACTTTTAGTTGTGGAACCGACGGCTACTACAGATATAGCAGCTGGAAGCGGGGCATCTAGCACGACTAAAATGGGGGACACAGCACATGTCGCACAGCTATTAGAAAAAGTGTTCTGTCATGACGATCTTTACGACTACCTCAATATAAAGCTATTCCATGCCAAGCTCATATCAACGCCACCTGACTCGTCCTACATAGACGTCACCAACACATGCGCATAGCACGACGCTATAAGAAATCTGCCGCTCCCACAACGCAGACGTGATGATAAGGGATATACTACCTAGATAGTCTACATACATGGCGACCTCACTACCCGTGACCGAGAACCCACCCCCCTATATTACAGCTAATCAGCATGAAGCCGACGAAGTAGTTCAGCCTGTCATTCTTGTACTCACAGGACAGTGCATCTGCGCACAGGCATCTGGCATGACCCCTCTCTACGAGCTCTCTCAGGATATTAGACAACCATCGCACGGTGTATCTAAGGCCTCGCTCTCGCGGGTGATCTGGAAGGTGCGGACGAATGCCGATGGCACGCCCCATGTGACACAGCGCAATAGGCACATCTTCGACCTCAGGCGCCTGCCGTCGCTACTGTCGAAGGGGTTCCCTTACTGCTTGGATCCGGTGTCGCGGAGCGCCACCGGGAACCTCGGGCTGAAGACCTTGTCCTTTCCCCGTTCGGGCTTCAAGATGGTGCGGCTGGAACCCGAGAAGGGAGAGGGCTTACCCAAAGGATACAAAGCCATGAGGAGATCGGACAGGGAGGCTGGAACGGTGTTCGAGATTCGCAAGAAGCATGGTCATTATGAGTGGATCGGCTCCGATGGACGACGGCTCGCGGTGGAAGACGACGTTGCCGACGAGCACAAACTGATAGTTACAACCCCCATGAGCAGGGCGACGGCAGATGCCATGGTGGCTAGTTGGTCTCTCAGAATATGGCATAACTGCATTGAGTCGAATCCCGAGAATTTGGCAACATGTGAGTCCAGCTCTCTGTACGAGCGGTCGAATATTAACCTGTGCAAAGCCAGGAGGCATGTACGCAAGTCGCGCGAGATTCTCCCAAGGTATTGGTAATGACTGCCGTTGGATTCTGCATGCCGAGGCCAATAAAACTCTGTTATGAGCGATTATGAGTATTACATTATCAAAAGGAAAATCATGCAGATCGGCCAGATAAGCTTAGGTGCTATGCAATATCCAACTTCAGGGCCCTGCGAGAAAGAGCGAAAGCTACGCGCAGCGCTTCACAAACTACCATCCGGTTCTGCTTTAACCACCTGTCTAGACATCCTCGTATCGCATGATATTTCCACTTTGGGGTGACTGGCCTCAATTCGCTAAGCACAGAAAGAAGGAGATGGCGATCATCTCGTCCGACTCTCTACCGCTCATCTCCCAGACCATGGAGCGCACCCGAAGAACGGTCAGACACGAGCTGAAAGAGCCCGGCGTTAGATTCGCCGGTGGCACGCGCATCACTGGCATGAAGCTGTCGGGCCGAGCGGATGGAATACGCTCGTGCTCACCAAGAACGGCCGCAGCAAGCTGACGGATCGCGACGGCCCTGCTCGTTCCCACCTCCGGCGTAATCCACGATGCCGAGTTCGCGCGACGAGTACGAAGGACACATCTGGACGACCGCGGCAGAATAGGCAGTTGCCCTCCCGTGCTATGACAATGTCTTCGCGCGCGGCGACGCGGGGAATCCCCAGCCGCCACAGGCGGGAAGCCCCGAACCCCGGTTGCGGCACCCCATGACAGATGGGATCACACCTACGGAGGAGAAATGCGAATGAGTTCGACCGGGACGAGGTGATGTCCGGTCTGCGATGGGTCGCGATCGCGGCACAGTCCATTTTGGAACTATGAAACCGTAGAGCTGGATTACCTCGGCTTTTAAGGGGCGGCCTGTAGGAACGGGCGGGTGTTAGCGTAACTACTTACCTAGGTTGTATAGGTATCTCCCGGTATTGCCGAAACTTGTCTTGAAATTTTCAAGTGTGTCATTGGCCAAATATTCATTTTATTCGATTCCCACTTTGACTATTCATGTAAGATATGAAACCAAGTTAAAGATTTAGACCAGAGCCTACACAGGTCACGCTGTGTAGTATGTTGTAATATTAAAGAGTCGCCTAGTGGCTGACGTCAATAATGGCCTGGAGATGGGGGAGATAGGGGCTTGCGAATCCACTACGAAGAGTTGCCGCGATATTTTTCTACGTCCGGTCATTAGTCCCTTTCGTCATTCCAGTCGAGCGTTCCCGTACTATTTCGAGACATGGGTTATCATAGGTGTGTGGTGTTATATACCGTCTTCCCATAAGAAATGGAAGTGTCTAGCAGAATGGACCGCTCCAAGCAACTGAGGAAATGCGTCGTAGCAATATCTGGGGTTAGGGGAGCGTATGCGCTAACACTAGGTAGCGGGCGCGGGAAAGAAGAGGGGCGGAAAGGGGAATGAGGGGGTTGAACCTAGCAAGGCTGCTTTATCACACGGGACAGATGCAGAATGGCTGCTAGCCACTCGATATCCAATGCGCCCAACGAATCAAGCTGCGTGGACTTGAAACATCCATTGACCCGCTCAGGGGTTATGGGGCTTATGGCCAATGCCTCATGGAAAGGGGCTGCAGCTACTTCGATATAAGGACCGACCGCCTAGCCTCCCATTTGTAGGAGAGCATAGCATCATTTATCTATAAAGACACAAAGACGAGGGCCAGAGCGAAAGCATCTCAGGTGCATTGGGTATAATAAGCAAACAGGCAGGCACAAGCTACCCAGGGGTCGCAATGGCTGAAAGGGGCGAACGTAACCGTAAAACAATAATTCCGACACAGTTCAGGAATACAGGAACTACACTGCAAATTTTTGGGAGCTTCATCGCATATTGCCCACAATGGCTGAGAGGTGCTATATGCAAAAATTTCCCCTAGGATGCGTCGGCACTCGACCATCATTTTATTTCTCTTATTCTTCCTCGATTGTATCGAGGTCACTTTTATGCCTATCCTTCTTCTTGTCCTCCTCCCCCGGTCCCATTTATACCTCTGCTTGCTTCTGTTGAGCCTGCAGGAGCTGTTCCGCCTCCTTAACAATTTCGCCGGCAATAACAAACTCCTTTTCCGGATCTTCGTATTCAAATCCGGATTGTTGATACTAAAAGCTAACACCGAAGGCTCGCAAGTGGTGTTGGTGGCAGGTCGTGCTCTCGGCGACTGGGCCAAGGCGAGGTTGGCAGAGAAAGAGATCCCCTGGCCTTGATAACAATTCCGATTCCTTTGTCGATCGCGCGTGTGTGCTAGAGACGTTCGGTCATTGAACCATATATGACCATCGTTAGGCGAAATGTTCGAACCAACCGAACTCACGTTGGCGGCTCCAGGGGCAAGCATCCATGTTGCCACCAAACCGCTGCCAACGAGGCGTATCGCTGGCGTAACGCGTAGCTTGTGCGATATATCAAGGATTGTTCATTGAAATGCTACTGAAATAGGTGTGGTCTCACTTAAAGATATCGAGGTGTAGTGGGCAGGCCCATTCCAGTCCAACCGGGCCTCCCATTCAAGCGAGTCCGCCTCTTCGGCAATGCCGGTTTCGTCGAGCTTCCTCGCACTTTAGAACGATGAGGTACTGAACTGTGCAGCCAATCTCAATGGCAGCTAGGAGACTGTTAGCGGACAGCTTGTCAAGATGGTGTGGAAATGGTGGCTTGACAAAGCCCCTGGGGAGAAGGGTAGGAACGGAGCCATTTCCCACTCCAACCATTAAACCCAGTTGTCTCACTGTATTCAAGATTTCCCTATATATAAAGAGAGGGGAACAGCCAGAGGCGGTGGAGGAGACGTTCGTCCCATGGCAGGCTTGTTAGGATAATGTGATCTACCCCTTTACCGAATAAAGTCTCTGGGTCGTCTACATACCGGACTTAGGGGTATGTGTAGTCGAGATTTAGCGATCCTCAGGTATGTAAATGACAGTTATAAGCTCGAAAGAGAGTAGGAGTATCATAATTAACAGTTATCTTGGCTTGCTTAGATAGGAGGCAGCGTGAGTGATCGACCTATCTGGAGCAGGTTTAAGGGGCAAGGCCAGCCCTCCAATTTGTAGCGGACAGGCTTTGGCTAAAATAGTCGAGCCACCTTAATATCCAGCTCCCGGATTATTGGGTAAACAGGTTTAGCCCATGACGTTGACCGATTATTGGAAACCAGATGATAGAAATCTATGATCATTCGAACTTCATTACTAGAAAGAGATTCGCTTGGAATATGTGAGGAGATGGCAGCGACGGAGTATACCTAGGTGGTCAGGGGTGGCTCAACTATTATGGTCGAAGCCTGGGCGGGAAATTTACGGATCCAAGGGTCTTCAATACCACCACCAGAAACGCGAGGAATACCCGGCAAATAATGCCCGATGCCCAAAACGTCTCTGAGTTCCGGGATAGGAGAGGACCGCTCGGCGGCCTGGACGAGATGCCGCGTATCACAGCGGCCCCGGCTGAAGCGGTTGTCTCCAACCTCGACAGCCTCCACTTAGACGAGCTCGCGAACGCCAACGCCTCGCTCTCGAGACTATCTATCATTGACCCTAATGTCCGTGCGGAGCCGACTCGCCCGAGTGCAAGCTAGCGAGACGGCTAGACACTCTAATCCAAGCAGAGGACAATGGATTTATTCTACGAACGACAGCTGGTTCGGCAAGTGGCAGGCTTGCTGTCTGTCATGGGTCAAACAGAGTGCGCCGGGTTGTGAACATAGAGAAGGCTGTGGGAGGCGCGGCGCAATATCTGCTGAAGTACGCCGACCGCTATGACTGAGCCTGCGGTTATTTTTACTCGAGCCACGATTTACCTAGAGTATGCTGTGCGAGTTGTCGTCGTCACTCCTCGGTCACCTCCGCGACGGTTTACATACATACCCAAATCACCGCGGCTGTGGAGCCTGCTGCATCTAATTTCTATAAATGAAAGAAAGCGCGAGAGGGGTTTGGAAGTAGCTTGTTCGGAAACGCCGGCTTCACCGTGATTTAAGAAAGGATTCGGCATCATCTGGGTTCCCGCGGGACGGCTTATATAATGAGACATAGTTGGCACAGATATCAGGAGTTCGGCTTTGGGAACGAGATTAGGAAAATAGCACATGCACAACGTTTGGGTGCAGGTCGTGCCGGGGATTAATTGATTTTCCTTTTTCCCTTGTCCGCTAGCAAGTACATGGCCCTTCGTCACGTTCGGAATGTCTGATGCACGCATAGATAGCCTATCTCTGGCCCCGACTCCCACACGCAACCGCATCCTATTCTACGAGCCATCCGCTGCAAAAAAACCGAGGGAAAAAATTGGATATGGCGATGATTGGTAGAACAGACTGATGTCCTAGAAGCAAGCCGGACACCCATGACCCCAAATGCTGCAAGTCTCAAGGTATGAACGCCAAAAGTGGGACCCCGACAACAGCTAAAACCGACCGTGTAGTAGGTAAGGGGCAGACTCGCTAAGGATGCCTCATGGGCGGTTCTTCGAGCGAGGCGGCGCTGACCAGGTTCTCGGGAACGCTGCTAATCAAACATTCGGAATAGGCAAGCAGCCGTCGACCTGCGACGCTTGGTCGATGATGAAATCGCTGTCTTCGGTGGGCCCTGAGACTGGAAGAAGGCGTAGCGGTTCCTAGTTGACTACTGCGTTACTCGCAACGGCCTCACTCGAGGGCACGGCGTTGGATCCCGAAGGGCGACTTAGATTCGGGGATCGCACTTCAAGGTGAGGGCGCTTGGTGCCTGGCTGTGCGTCATGCGACGAGGGTGGGCGTTTCTTCTCCCTATCACGGTTGGCAGCCTCTTTAGCTTTACGAGCTTCACGTTCTTTTTCCCGGCGGAGCGCCTTCGACTCGAACTCATGCCAGTCTCCCTCAATATCCTGGAGTCTGTAACAAATGATTAGTACGTCGTCTACGCCAAAATGGAAAACATAAGAAAGACATACTCGGTAGCCTGTCGCGGCGGAGGCTGCTCCGTTGTGAAGTAAGGATGCTCCAAGACCTGAGCGGCGGACGGCCGCTTGGCAGGATCATACTGGAACATAGCGGCAAGCAGGTCAAATGCGGCAGCCGGCACTTTTTCCTTGTACTTTTCTGAGAAGAGGTTCGGCTTCCGATATCCCGGCCTCAACAATTCGAACCAGGGCATATCCACCAAGCCAGGCCACTCCGTCTTATTTGGTGTCCCGAGCACAGCGTAAATCTTCTCGAGCTGATTTATCTCTCCTCCATCGCCGGGGAAGATAGCGTGGCGGGTAAATATTTCCACGAGAACACAGGCGGCACTCCAGATATCGCAGGCGGCTCCGTACCGGGTCTCACCGTATAGTAGCTCCGGAGACCGATACCAGATGGTGACGACCCGGTTTGTGTAATCGTACTGGCGGCCCTTTGCGTAGAATCGAGCTAGACCGAAGTCGGCTAACTTCAGAACCCCATCATTGCTTACCAGGATGTTGGCGGCCTTGATATCACGGTGCAGCACAGCACGCTTATGCAGATAATCCAAGCCCTCGAACATCTGCATGGCAAGGTGCTTCCTTTGCGCCGGGTCGAGTTTATATGTAGGGTGATTCAACAAACCAGTGAGATCATGGGAGAGATACTCGAAAACCATATAGCAGTCATTTTTCTCCACCATGACTTCTCGTAATTCCACGATGTTCTTGTGCTTGAGGGACTGAAGCAGTTTGATCTCCCGTACGGCAGTCACTGGGAACCCGTCCCTCTCTCCTTCCATGCGGATTTTCTTCAAAGCGACAAGCTTCTTGGTGTACACGTTCAAACCTTTGAAGACCTTTCCGTACGTGCCGGAGCCGATGACAGACTCGTTACCGGGCTTCCTGAAGTATACAGAATCGGACCCACGGAGGTCGTCGGGGAGTTGCGGCTTTGGCTTCAACTTTTTATGAGTCCTCTTGACCATACGGGTCCGCGGCCGCTCAGGCCGCTCGGGTCGCTCATGCCGTTCGGGTGGATGACGTCGGTTTTGATGATAATCGTCTCTGGCCTCTGCGCGTGACCTAGAAGAGGCTGGCCCTCTCGGCGTGTCCCTGGGCAAGTTCCGGTCCCGATCATCAATAGGCTGCGGTTCTTTCCTAGGTGCCGCGCTAAACTTTTGAGATATTTCTGGTTTAGGAGTTGCAACCGGAGCCTTGCTTGTTGCTTTGAACGCAAAGCTGAACTTGGAGTTGGCGGGGCCCGTAGGCGGTGCACGAGCGGGTGGGGGCATGTGCTCGCTTGCAGCTTTGTTCTCCATGCTCACGTCTTCGGCCTGGAGCTCATTGGGTGGCCTAAAGGGGTTATCATTGTCGACGTGCTCAGCTGCCACAGAAGAATTAAAATCGTTCGAAGCCGAATGGTGAGGACTGTGACTCAGAGGGCTATTCTTGCTCGAATGCCTTGCATGATCGTTCGGGTTATCTGCCGAATTGCTTGAGTTCCACTGCACGCCATTCGATGTAGTGCCTGTTCGATGACCACCGCCGGCTGGGTTGAAACTGCCTCGGAAACCAGCTCTAGAGAAGCCCGGGGCTTGTTGCATCGGCCCTGTTGGGGGATAGGGGGGGGATTGGGTCATGTTGTGATGGCTCTGCGGTCCCGCGGGGGGTGCAAATTCGGCTGTAGCGTTATCAGGCGGGTGTTGACTACATGGTCGATTAGCCTGACGTCTTTAATATTACAAGACTTGGGGATAGGGCATACTCATTAGGGGAATATTGGGCTCGGCCATTCCGGCTATTTCTACCACTTCCATATGGTGACTGTGATCCAGGGGAGCCATGGAATGACGAGCCTGACGCGGCATGCTGAGGGGACTGTCCATATCGTGTATCGTTGTATTGAGATCTGGAAGAGTGTACCGGGGGCATTTGTACTCCAAGGCTACCACGAAACTCTCCCCGTCGGGACATGTTAACCTCGACGCTGTTTGCACCCGAAGCGAATTCCCCGCCTGGGGGGAATCTGGGGTCGTCACGACGTTTCCCTCTTTTGCGTGAGCGACGAGATCCACGGTCTCGGGGCGATCTTGGAGGGTGATCAGGTCGAGAAGCGTCGAATGGGGGTGGAGAACGATGGGGATGCAAGGCGACTTCAGTCAAGCCAGGATGCGACCGAGTAGGAGGACGAGGTGATGAATGGGTACGCGAGAAGGACGAGCGTCGCGAGCTGGGGTGTGGCGAGCGACTGCGATCCCGATAATGGAGGTCGTCGCGAGGATGCAACGGGGGAGGCGGTCCCCGATCAAGATCTCCTACAGGGCCAAGAGGTGACCGGCTTCGATGGCGATTGCGATGAAGGCCGAAAGGGTCAGCTCGATCTGCAAACCTATCGCGAGAGTCTTGATTAGGCGACCGCGACCGTTCACTAAACGGCGATGTCGGACGTTCGTGTCGCGGGTGGCCGGGTTTCTTGGGCGGTCCTCTCTCCGCTCTACTGCGCTGATTGCGGTCACGTCTGGATTTCTTCGGTCGCGTTGGTGGAAAAGGGGGAGGGCTCCGACTTCTTCGCCTCTTCCCCGATGACGCGGGTCCGTGTCTAGGGGAGGTCGGAATAGGGCGATTTCTGTCTAAATCGTTAGGCTCGCCACGTAAAGGCCGCGGGTCTACTTCGCGTGCGCCTTCCTGGTGGTAATTATCACCGCCTGGATTGTTAGTTTCAATAGTGTGGGGCCTAGGGCCTGTTTCCTTTGCGATTCTATCGTCACGGTAGTCCTTGTCCTTGTAGCCTTGCGGCCGCCGCGAATACGGCGACGGGGACCGGATTTTGTGATGATGCGAACCAGAGGCTGGATTTCGAGGGGGCCGATCAAAGCTGCCTCGACCTTCACGCTCATCGACGTGGGTACTCCTATCGCCACGCTTCATGGCAGCATGTCGATGGGGGTTCAATGTGTGGTAAGAATTGTTGTGGTAATTTGGCGCGGGGGATGGAAGGCGGCCTCGCGATTGTGATGGAGATGGTTGATGCATATCGGCATCCCAATCCAGACCCAAGTCATTGCTCATTTTGGGGCCCTTTAGTGCAGTCCCCAAGCCCAGCAAAAGGCGGCAAAATTATGGGAGTAATGGCCGGGACAAGGGTCGGACCACCTTCATTAACAGCCTCGTCAACCACGGCCTGATAACCTCGTCCAGTGATGAACCAATTGCTGGTTGATTAGTAAATGGACAGCTTGCGTGGAAATGGACGATGGGATGGGATGGGATGGGGTGCGGCTGCAGCTCGCGCTGGATACCGAGGTGATTGTCGGTGCTTCCTCTTTTTTGTTCTTTTGATTTCCCTTTCAGAACAGAGCTGTAGGAGGCACGTGAATCCCTTGGTCGTCCAAGAGACGGCTGCTGTGCTGATCGTGTAGATGCAATCAAGTAAGCCTTGTCCCCGAAATTTTCTGGTTGCCAAAAAATTGGCGATGATTCCTTCTGAAAGGAGGCTGTTGATGCCCTGTAAATTCAGCGAGTGCCACCTGCGTGGGGCGGCGTTGTTGTTGTGGGTATTTGCAAATGGCCGTCAGTTGAGTTCAGCCAGGTCCGCCCGGCACCCGCCCAGATGAGACAATGAGTGAAAAGGCTGCCTCCTGTAAAGACTTCCCCTGGTAAGCCCGCGTTCAATTCTCGACGATTTGAGTCGACTTTTAAGCCTTTCGGGGACTGGCTTAAAGTTTCAATCAAACTCAAATGTTTCCCGCCGGAATTTCGGTTCCGGCTCCGAGACATATTTCTCGAGGCCTTAAGTAGGTTAGGTAACCCCGGGAGTGCAGGTGAACTTGATATCGATATCAAGACCCTTGATAGCAGGCAAACCTCAAGCCAAACCTCAGGCTGGACAGTCCCGGGTTTTGTGGGCTTATCTACCGTCCTGTCCCAACCTAGAATACCACCTTTGCTGGCTAGCTGGCAGCAGCATGTAGTAGTAGTTGGAGGAAGACGTAATCAAGCAGGAAGCGAAGAGGAGGCTATCTACGTGATGCTTCTAACGCAATCCCTCCCCACACCCTTTGGCGTTGCGCAACTTTACTACCTTGATACCCCCAAAATACGCCTAACGGCTGAACAATGTCTTTAGCAAACAGACGTTCGACCTCAATCCCTCGTATGGTAATGCAAAGTTGAGGTCATTTCTTCGCCTGCCATTCCATGACATTTAGACGCGGCCCCAAGTCGTAGCCTCCAGCGGCTCATGCAACCTACCTAAGTTTCGTGTTTCGCTAAGTCCCCTCCTACCGGAATGGATGATCAGGTTCGGTCCTGTGTGCATGGCATCGCTACCAAGCAGCCTCCCAGATGCCCTTCTCTAACTCATTAGCCTCGTAACAGCAGCGTCCGGATTAGACCTGAACTGCAGATAGTAGTCGTTCTTCAATTCTTCAAATAGAGGATGTGTTTCCCGTCTGGAAGAGCCACTCTCGGTAGGCTTAGACCAGGATCAAGCTCGCAACGGCAATTACACTGATCCGGGGGGGATCCTTCAAGGCCAACAAGGTAATCCTCCGACAAGACCGCAGAGATTCAATAACGTGAAGCTATCTGAGAAGCAATGCAACACGTCGTTCAATTGTAGACATGTTGTCAGGTGGTCCGGGAAGTCAGAAGTCAGAGGTATGCAATGGGTTGGCGCCTTAGGTCGCTTTAGCGCTCGGCGAGTGCGTTGTGAAGGCTGTGGCGGGAAAAGCCAATGCCGGTGACAGCGACAGAGCGTCATGCCATCACCAAACAAGTAGGACAAAATACATCTGAAAGAGAAACGGGGTGCTGGGCCTACGCGCTTCGAATAGAAACAGCGAGAGCCCTGGAGTCGACATAGCCAGCAATGGTATGTAATGTGTTTTGCAGCATCATTCCTATCCACCAAAATCTGCTCCGGATACCGATTAGGGAACTAGGTTACCGGAGTCCGACAGCCCGAGTAATCAGGATAGCTTTACGGAACGAATGGGCGGCATCTAGGAACATCCACGTAACCAGACTCAACGCGTCAAGGCTGCCCTCTGGAACTTGGCGGATGGAGGCAATGTTGCGACAGTGGTACTGAGATTGCGCGTAGGCAGTGTCGCAAAAGTTGGGATAAATCTCTGCGACCTGAATCATACTCGAAGGGCCCATTCTACCTCCTCCAGGTAGAGTAGAGTCTCGGCGTAGAAGGTGGTTTATACCGGTGATAGACAAAGCGGTTTGCGTCGTGCCGAAGCACTACTAGCCACCCGTCAAGCATTAATACCAGGCACCTGTGCGCGATAAAATTCGATCGTGCTGGACGGCTTGGGGTACATCGTGAACTTGGCTACTCTAGGGAGTACGGTTCGCTTAGAGGAGGTTTACGGGTAGAATTGTAAATATTGATGGTAGCCGATGTTGTTTGTTGGTTTGGTTGGGTCTTAGGCGGCTTCGAAACCTTAGATTTGGGGAGAAAAGGCCTCAGCAGTAGGTGGAAAGTGCGACGGGTCACTGGGCGTGTGAGGGTTGGGATGCCGCTGCCTTTAGGCATACAGTGTCAGAGATACAGTAATTAAAACGGGCAGACTGTGCTTCAACACCCGACTCCGTCCATTGGATAAGCCAAGCGGGGTTGAAGCAAGTGAAAGTCACAACAGTGCTATGGTAGGTCTTAAAACACTGTTAGGTCGCTGCGTTAAGCCTCTGCAACGCTTTCCCATATCGGGCTAGCACATCTGCTTACATAATTCACTATCTTTTGCTGTTAAATGCGTTTATATATACAAAATGCTCGTAACGGTTATTATACAGTTGTTTTATCATGTTTTATCATAATTATCGGGGCTTAAATTTCTGAAAATATTGCCAATTCAATGTTCTAGTTATTGTGTACCTCTATTTAACCCACGTTCAAGCTATAGTTAATTTGTATGGCGTGGCCACTACTGTAGCACTGCCCACTGCTACATGACACCGTTTAAAAACTTTGCCTGATATCGTAGTACTTATACGTGCCTATCTCTCCGATTGAAGGCCAACTCACTGTAGTACTAACAATTTATGAACGGCGGCTCAAAACCGCCCAGTCAATACCATTCCGACCAAGAAAAGAGTCTGTTTGTGAACCTCAATACCCTCGTAGGGGGAGCGCCGTATGAGGCAGTTGTCGCTGCAGTTTTTGAGTCTTCAATCGGTTACAACGAATGCTCCAACGCTAGGTATTTAGAGGCATGCATCTAATGTGGTGCGATCATATAAACGGTTCTGGTTAGGATCCGTGAAAACATTGTCACTGGCTACAACACTGGCAATAACTTAAACTTTTTGAAGCAGTTCAAGCATATCTACTTGACGGTTGGATGTTAGTATCTATGAAAGGTTAGGAAACCTCCATTGCATTCGGAACCATATTAGTGGGACCAGACAGCGGGTTTGCATTTAGCAACGCAGTCTTTGACAGTTTTCGGCAGGGAATCGAATGTCATATATTCTCCAGTGACAGCTTTTGAGGGGAACGAATGAAACACGCTTATAGTGCTAGCCACTTCACTGAGGAATAGGATGCTTATTGGAGACGGAGGGCTTCTCTAGCAGTCAACAACTCTAGGTACTTCCACTTACCCCCTGCCCAGGTTATGATAAATCCCAGATCATCCTCACATGGATTCTCAATTCAGAACATTGGTAATACCTATCATGAACCCTGACATCGTATATCCTCTCATCTCGGATCGACATACTCCCGTCAGCTAAAGCAAGGATACAATGATCGGGAAGAGTAATGATCCGTAGAGCACACCCCCATCAGATTCAATCATTGACTGGCACCCACGCCAAGGAGATGATGATGGCTTTTGGGTGGTAGCATGCTGCCGGAGGCGCAGGTATCGGAGGCAACCGCTCGTGAAGGGACAGAAACCGGGACTTCTTTTCGAAGAGCAGCGTTCATTTAAGCGAGAGATTGATATTGTTTCATGCTTCAATCTTAAGCCGATGCCATATTACTGAGAACAACATCAATAAGTCAGTATGAAGGGCTTGCCACCGCCAGGTATTTGGGCCCCGATCATAAAGCTAACGAGATTATATTAGCCATGTTCTATCAATTATAGGGCAATACCTTTCCGCCACAAGAGCCCCCCCATGATACGAAGGAAAATATCATTATCGCGCAGCCCCTGGGGTTCCCTCTCAGCCCCGTGGTTGCCAGGAAACTCGCATCGGAGACCTATCAAGCTCTTGGGAATAGTTGAACTAGGTCGTCTCCTTACTCCGTGGCGCTGTCACAGGTGTTCCTTACCGCGTTGCTGACTATCACCCCTCATCCGCTAAAAGCTGTACACAGCCATGTTTTGGCAGGGGATGCGTAGGTACGGTCTCCGCTTCGAGACTGGCTCGTCACCAGCCAATCGCCATATAATTCCCGTTGCGCACACTGAAAATACGAGAGTCTTGTTCAGCACGGAGAGCTTCACCATCCCGAGTCTACGTGGTGTTGCGTATCAAGCCAATACGTATCAAGAGGAAAAATTGTCTCCTTACGCTAATTTAGCTGATGGCTTACGCGGGGGAAAGGACTTAAGAGTTTCCCGCGAGACCAGAATCGGTAGAGCGGGATCCAGTGCCTGTCCGAAGGTTGCGAGCTGACTTACAAAAAGCCGATGCTTTGCCGCAAGAAGCGAGAGCGATTTAGGTACAGGATATGTAGTACTGCAAGCTGTCCGCTGTGCGACTGACAGGAGCAGAATATGGCCGCGTACTTGATAATCCGTCCAGCTCTCGGGCGCAAACGTCATGATCGCAATATCAGTGTCCAGACACTCACATCCACACCTGTTTATCGAATGGCGCGTCGTTCGGACGGTTGAAGTTGTGACGCACTCCTGCAGCGCTTCTGCAGGGGATTGTCTTATCTGGTCCCGGGCCGTTTGAATCCCAGCCTTGGCATCGCAAGTCTAAACCCTTTTCACTCTAGCCTGAGTTGCTGGGGCTCAAGTCCTAACCTTATCTTGATCTCTTGGTGGGCATGGCGAAACCACCACTTGTTCCACCTTTGCTTCAAACCCCGTCATCCCAGAAATTCTCTCCTACGGCTACGGCATCGTACCTATTCACGCCCTGCCACCATTTCATATGTTCCAGAACACTCGAGGCTACCGCGAGCTCCGAATCTGAGACCGCCTCTTCGTATATGGGAAACCGTTCCTGCTTCTGGTTAGTAGCTCTGGCCAGCTTAATGGCCCATTGGTCCATAGAACTTTCCTGAGAGGATACCTTGTCGGTTTCTTCTTTTTAGAATGGCGTTGTAAACAGCTTCATCTTGGTGGATTCCATCCGGCGTCTTCACATCCTCTGGCCAATCGCCGAGCATGTAGCGGACTGCCTCTCCTACGCCAAGCCTGTTGTTCTAGCTTTCGAGATGGGTGGTAGCTTTGTCTTACGCACAGGACGGGGACACTGGCTCGAAGGGATATCAGTCAACTCGGGCGGGGAGTGTCGACAATCGCGGGCAAGGCTCTCCAGGGACTAGTGTCTTTCCGCTCAACGTCCGGCTCATCCGTTCTTCTCTTTCACCATCTCTTCTGGAAGAGACTTGCGGCCTGGTACGCTTTCTCGTCCATGGTCCCAGTAGTCTGTGACTGCTGTTGACTCTTCGTTTCTCGCCACCCGCTGGTCTGGAACTGTTTCACCTGTTCTGTGAACGGGCTTTGGTCCCTTTTCTCTTCTTTTTGCCTCTTATCCCTCTTTTGGTTCTATCAACACCAGATGACATCGCGGCTCAATGAGGATTATCAAGCGATACACCGGTCTCATATAGGCTCGATGAATTGAACGGAGACGATAGGCTGCCCCAGGCTCGGCGCCACTATTAAGCTCAGTCGACTCCAACCACCCGCCACACACTCGGACAAGAAATCGTTCAATGTTTGGCACCATGCATGGCGACTGGCAGGGGAATATGAGTACAATGGGTAACATGACGGACCTATCGTTCGCGGCGACCTATGGCGGCAACTCGACCTATATGGCCATAAACCAGTTCAAGTTCCTCGCGGCGAGGTCGATACGGACATCCACGATTATCCTTTCAGTCTTCAACACAATTTCTGCATTTGCGACGGCAGCTGGCATCCTCTTCGATTGCTATCTCAAAACCAGAAGGTCCGATCCGAGAGGAAATCGAAAGTGAGTCGAGAAGCATGGGGTGGGTACTGTGGACGTCCAAGGCTGATAACATACAGAGTGAATATTTTCAGATGCATCCGCGGGACAGAAACTTTCCCCTTGATACTGTCACTGGGTATCACAATCCAAGGGATTATCTTCGCTGTTTCGCAGTCGCATGGTCTGGATGGTTTGTTCAAGGCCGGATGCTCTTTAATATCGCAGTTTATGTGGCCAGGTACGATTAGTCATTTTATCGTTTGCCATTCGCATCAGGCAAGACTAATTTTGCCCTAGCGATCTTCATCGTTCCGTACATCCAGTTAGTATTCGGAGTTGAACTCGCAGTCCGAGGCCTCAAAACGACCCCGTTTCCTTCAAGGGGCAAGTGGGATGTCGTGGTTTGTCTTGTGCTTATAATGACTTTACTCTTCATCACCGGCCTGGTTGCCTTTTTCATTCCAGCCCCAAATTTTTGCTTTGCTTCACTCTTTTGGTTCGTTGCGAAATGGGCGCAAGCAGCCTTCGCCTTACTTACGGTCATTGCCATTGTCTTGATGTTGTGTATCGCTATCATATACATGAGACTGAGAAGGTACTCAATCATCGAAAATGCCGAGCGGGTGGGCGCCTCTAGAATGATTTATTACCTTGTCGTGGCTGTATTGTCAAACGTGAGTCTCGTTATCCCTCATTTTAATGTTCACGGCCATGCTAACATATATAGGCGCTTATGGTGCCTTTCTTCGTCAGTATAACAATTACAGACCCAATGGACAGTGAAGGCGGAGCCAGTTTGACACTAGCCATGGTCTCCAGCGTAGTCGCAAATGTCTCCGGGCTTATGACGGGTGGTCTCTACCTATTCCTTCGATCCAGCACCATCTCGATTATAGGTCCTAAAGACAGGATTGGAGACTATTCATGCCAAAAGATCAAGCAAAACATACGGCATCGGGGACCATGCTCAGTAGACTTTAATGATCATATTGTACAGCTGGTACCTGCTCCTCGACCTCTCCGCACGCCGGAAAGCCAGGAGAAGTTTATCATGGCGGAGGAAGGGAATGGTATTGAGCTAGAGAACAACCGCACATCCCGAAGCCTAAACCAGCGCGTCTTTGGTGATTACGACCAGCCGGAACCCCATACGACGTTGGACTCAGCGCTCACGCCAGGTGGCCCGGAACCGCACCAAATGTCTATGTCACCCAATCGAACCCACGTCCAGAAGCCGCCGGCATCTTATTCACTATTCCCGAACAACCACCCGGACATGAGCTCGGTAGCCTTGCTTCCGTCGACGACATACTCCCCCAACTCGGACGCAGACATTGCGGAGCCTCAAACCCTTTATGAACCTGACCCCACTAGCAGCCTTATGCCGCCAGCCCACATAGGATCCGGAGGTCGCGGCCATCACCGGAGAGATTCTTCACTAGCATCGACCGCCACTGTCCAGATCGGGCTCCGCTTTTCGAATGTAGACGACATTGGGCCTCTAGCGAGCAAGGCCTCCGGAGAAGCCGAGAGAGTCCACAGCCTGGGTTGCCCTAACAAGCTGGGGCCGACGGGTTCAAAGCGCCCGAGTCCGCTCGCCGGGGCACGGCACGCAGACTTGATGATACCAAACCAAAGTACCGCCGACGCTAACCCACACCCGGAGACGATGAAAAGCCTACCTCCGCTCCCAGCACCGTCCCCGACGGTGGCGCAAACACCACCACAAACTCTGAGCCCTAGCGTCTACGGCCCTCCGGGCACCGCGTCTCCCCCAAGAGGGAAGATAATAAGTCCCAAGGGGGTCGGATTCAACGTGCCCAGGAGTGCCAATACCTCCGACGGGTGCGTTGCGGTGCCTGCGCCTCTTAAGATCCGTCGGTTACTCGAACGCTAAGAGAGGCCGACAGGAGTGGATATGAGGTTGCTAAAACTCAAGCATTGCCCTGTTGGTCAATCTCTGGGGCCTTGTCTCACCGGCTCAAGTGACAAGAATAACTGGAATTCAACATTGAGATCGTCGACAGCAACGGGCGCCTCGTAGTATACGTGTTCTCATCCCTCGCCGACGCCATCGCTATATGTGCCCTCGATACGTAGTCTCTCATTTATATTTACCCTTCTATTTTTGTATTCATATTTCTATGATCTGGCGTTTCAGGGGCTACTTGATACCTGAAAAGCGAGGCCCGGGATGGATAGAGGTTTCGTTTGCTTGACTCTTCAAGGAGTCCGAATGACAGACGCCAAACGCTTTCCCCCCTTTTCTATCCTCGCACATAGAGAATGGGGCGCTGTCCAGAGGGAAAGATCTAAGCCTCCAACCTTCCGTTTTTCTTCTTTGTTCCTAGGATTCAGGACGACAGGAGAAGGCTAAGGGCGGGCCGGTGCTGGTCTATGCGGATAGCTCTTTCACACTCGATATATTAGAGGAGCGTCCCGTGAATAGGGAACGGAGGTTTGGTCGGGTATATCATGTCGAACTAGATAGTATACGCCGTGTATGATTTAGCTAGGAAGGTCCACCACCTGTATCAAAAGCGTCTAGATTTGTGTTTGCGCAGATCTTGCCCATATGCCGCTGCTAGTGGCGGGCTAGATGTTATGTATACGCTTTATGGTATCTGAGTAACAAGTGACACTGTCATGACTCCATTGATTATGGAGACGCAGGGAGGGCTGCTCCTTGGCATGGGCACGAATCGGTAATCATTTCATACTCTGATTGGGACGCTCCGGGAAATATTATGAGAATTGATCCGAGATACACGAGTATCTGGACGCGATGTTTCGAGGTTCTTCACCAAGGCTACAGGGTGAATGAAAACAACTACCCATCAGAGACAGCCTGAAAGGTGAAGCATATCGTATCAAGTCAGTCGGAAGAAGGGTTCACGATTAGCTTCTCAGTGGATGCATCATCGACTTGGTTCGGGTCCTCTGTTTGGCCGCGTATGATGATATCGAGATCGAGATCTAAACACCGCTTCCTCGCTGGCGCAAGAAAGGCGCTTACCCCGGCCAAAGGAGTACAAACCAGTACGAAGGACGGCACCCGGTTCAAAGACCATTAGCGCAAGGGTAAAAGTATGCTTCTGGATTCATATAAGTGCACGGATGAAATATACGGGGTACAGTTTAGGTGTTCTTAGCTTGACGCAACAGGGTATATTCCTCGTAGTAACGACCACGTCATATCTACCAGTGCGAATCTACTTCAGCGCGGACGACCGAGTCCCCACGGAGCCGTGGTCATTGGGCGCCTACACCCCAAGGACAACAAAACCGCACGAAGCCCACATGTCGTCTCCCAGGTACATCATCAGCATATGTCGCTATTACTCCAAAGCAGGCAACGTTGGCTAGCTGTCTTGGCGGGCTGACCCACGATTTAGGCAAAAAAGGCTCGGGAAGTGGGTACGCGAGGCAAAGTAAGTAACGCGCCTCAGTCGGGTCTGGAGGGCGAAAACCGCGAGCCCGCCCCTGCCCCTAGCCGCGCGTACGGTATCCGGAACCCCCACCGTGCAGCCGCCTACATGTAGTTCCCATGGGATCCTTGGGGTAAATAAGCACCGGCTTTTAAATGAGTCTGGCCCGATTAGAGATATGCTGTAGCTACCTGCCTATGTTAGTTTCTTGGCTTAGGACCGTCACCAGCGAGGGTTGCCGCGTGGGGGAAAAGGAAAAAAGGGAGGCGTCTCCCCGCGCTTCAGAGCGCCGGCCGGTCTCCCGCAGGGCCCAGGGATGGTTCGGCAATTCATGCCGCACGCCTCTCTAGTCGCAGACCTTTCTCCTTTTACTCCTCTTTCTTCTTGTTCTCCCCTTGTACTTCTTGTGAGCCCGCTCCTTGCCCGCCGTTGCTGCACCTGCTAAGAAATGCGACAGGGAAGAAAGCGCATAGAGCCCAGAGTGTGCACGTAGATATTGGGAAAGGTTTTCTTCCCTCACTGCCGTGCGACCTCCAACGAGTTTCAACCCCAACGCACAGCGGCCCGCGAGGCGCCGCACGAGCCGTGAGTGGCCATCGCCCACAGCCGTGCGAAACCAGACAAAGCCACCCGTGTTCGATATGATGGCCAGTCACGCACACACGCGTGCGAATATCGGTGGCTGGTATTAGGTTTAGCCCGCCGCGAAGGCAAAAAAAGATCCCCCTGGAATATTCCGGAGTATTTCGGAATTCCCAAATGCCCGTAATGGACAGGTTTTACGGAAGAGACCGGACCTGCAGCTCGAAATGTGTATGTTCTTCTCGGAACCTGCTCGAGAGCTATCATACCGATCCCTACCTTGTACCACCATAAGATGTCAGTTGGGGGCCGATGCGGGCGGTGACAGATCGTGGGATCAGTGGAGCTCGCGCACAGGCCCCCTTTTGAAGGTATCTAGGATGCTCAGCAACAATGAGCTGGAACAGAAATGGGCATTACCCGGGGCCGTGACGCGGCACAGGCGGTCGAGCAATTGGGTTGAATAGTCGCCCTCATGGGGACCAGGCGGTTGCTGTTCTGCCCCCATACAGCTCGAAAGTGGTTGAGGCCGGATGAGGGATCGCCAGATGTCGAAGTCAGGTATACAAATCCGTACTTAGAGCGTGTTCGACAGCTGATAAGCCTATGACTTATTAACATTTAAAATAAAATTCAGTAACGTGTTCGGACGCCGGGAGAACCCTTTTATCTATATTAAATAGCTAGAAAATATTAAATACGTATTAATTTTATTTAATACTATTTAAAAAGTCCTAATATTTATATATAAAGATAAATACCTTTTAATATAATCTTTAATATTTATATAAAAAGAATACATTATATCGTAATATAATTTTTTCGAAATTATAATATATAATGTTATATATAACTAGATATATTAGAAAATGTTAAAGTATAAAATAGAAAATGGGTCTAAGCTAAGTAAGGTAATCGCTAACTAGTTATAAAGTAAACTTTAAAAATAAATACATTAAGTTATTTTTACTTAATATATTTTAATGTTATTAAGTAGTTATTTATATTAATTAATTATTCTAGTATTTTATTACTACTTATTATAAACCTTTAAACGTTACGTATTTATAATTTTTCTATAATTATTAATCCTTAATTACGTTAATATCGTTATTCCGTAGGTAAGTTAAATTTAAAAAAAATATATCCCTTTAATATATAACCGTTTTTATATTATTAATCGAATAATTAATTTATATATACATATATATGTCCTAGTTATTATAGTCGTTATAATAACTTATTACGTATTTTAATTTTTATTAATTTTCTACTAAGGGTTTTTTTAACCCGTTTTACCGTTTAGTTTTTTACCGGTATTTAAATATAATTCTTTTTCTCTTTTACCCGTTCCGTATTTATTATTAAATATTTCCTGTTTTTATACTTTCTTTATATACGTTTTCCGTTTATTTATTTGTTATTTTTCGATTATTAAACGGCCGGCTAAAATTTTTAATACGTCGATAGTTATAGGTTTATCGTATTTATATAACTAAACGTTACGTTTATTATTAAACGTTTTTTACTCGTTCTTTAAATAAGTTTAATTACGTTATCGTGAACTTTTCTTATAAAATATTTTATTATATAAATTTTTATTTTCCCTCTTTTATTCTCTTTTTAATTTCGCTTTAAATTTTATTTAATTCTTTTATAAAGAGTTAAACTTATTTCTTTCGTTTATATTATATTTATTTATCTTTATGATATTATTAATTTTATAAATAATAAAACCCGTTATAACCGTTTTTATCTTTTACTCGTCCGCCGATTTATTATTTTTTAAAAAATAGATTAAGATTTTTAAAAATTTATAAATAAAAAAAGATAGAGAAATTTTTACTTAAAATAACAAAACGATTTAAAAAGGATTCTAATTATAAAAATATCATTTTTTGTCGACTTTAAATTGTTTTTTAAATTACTATTAATAACTCGATATATATTTATATCTTATTTTAAAACAATTAATAAAAATACAAATGCTTTTTAGATATATCGTTATTTTATATATAATTAGCCGGTTTATAATTAATTTTCGTTTATTTTTTTAATTAAATCTTAATATTTATCCGTGATTCTTCTTAATATTTAACTTTTTCGTACAATTTTAAAGTATCGCATTTGAATTATTTTTAAAATTAATGTAAATATCTTACGTATAATATATTAATAACCTATATAATAAATAGCTTTCTTTTATTATTTCGAATAGAATTTATAAACGTTATTAATTTACTATTTAATTTTCGATAAAGATAAATAATATAATTTAATAATTAAAATAAAGTTTGGACGCTTAAAAATATAAATTTAATCATTATTATTATTTAATTACGTTCCGATTAGTAATTAATTTTATCTCGCTATATAAATTTTTATATTTCGATTATAATATATTCACACTTTTATTGATAAATAAAATATTTATAAAAATTATAATTAATTTATTTTTACCGTTCGTTTCTTGTATCATTTTATATATTCTCTCTGTATTTTCGTTTTTTATAACGTTATAATATAATAGAAGTTTTTATGTATTATATTTAACGGTTTATTCTTTAATTAATAAGCTATATACGTTAATCTTAATTAGTTCAATAACGAATACTGTCTTTTATAACTTACTTCTTTTATTTATTTATTAAATTTAATATTATTACTTTAATATTAACTTATTATATATGCGAACGACTTAAATAAGTAAGCGGATCTTTTTTTTAGTATTTTACGATAACGAATTAAAATAAATTTATTATAACGTAATAAATTAATTTAAATTAATTTAAATTTTTATCGCTAGATATTTTTATAACTTTCTTATAAATGTGCGTATTATATCCGGGCTTGTCGTAAATATGATATTTTCGTTTTTTCGTTTAAATCTTTTTATAACGATTATTTTTAACTTTTATTAGTTGCGATTATTTATTATTACTTTTTTAAATTAGAAAAGCATGTATTTTTTTTAATAATAAATATTCCTTTTTTTAAAAACGCATTTCGTTTTATAAAGGGAATCTTTTTTTCTTTTAAAAAAAAGTTTTTATATAAAAGTATTAAGTTATTTTTTATTAAAAAATTAACCGATTTAAATATTTTTATTAATAAGTTATCTTAATAATTTTTAATTTCTTTTAGTAACTAATATTTTTATTAAATTATTTTAATAATATTTTAAGAATTTTCGTAAAAATAAAAATAACGGGATTAATAAAAGTAAATAAAGAAATAATCGGTATAAATATAATTAAAATTTTAAATTAAAAAAAACCGCGATTAAAATTAAATAAAATAAAATTTATTTTAACGAATTCGGATGTAATATTATTGGTTATTATAACGAATAAATAGGTTTTAATACGAAAAAATATAATAAGTTAAAATGTTAAGATTAATAAATAAAAAATGACTAAATATATAAAAGATAATAATATTAATAATTTTATAACTATTTCGAATTTAATTAAATAATAACTTTCGTAATTATCGAAAATAAAAAAACGTTTCGAATTTATACTATGCGTTTTAATACATTTATTAAAATATTTAATTTATTTTAAATTTAATTTCTTTATCGTTAAGCCGTTTACGTTTATACTAATTTTTTAATTAGGTAAAAGTAAGTTCTTAACGAATTAATATAAAAAGTTTTTGTTAGTAGGGATAATAAATAAAAATAATGCCTAATTTTAAAAATAAATCATTTATATTATTATAAATTATTTCCGATATTTTTTATTAAGTTTATTTAAGTATTATACGGGTTTTAATATTAATAATAATTATATTTATTATTATAAAAATTATTAATCTCCTTAAAGAAAACGTAACCGTGGAACCAAATTAAATAAATCGATAGATTATGCTATCGGTTACGAAGCTTTATTAAGCTTTAATTTTCTTACAAACTGCCTTATTATGCCCCTATCGACGACCATTCTTAACCGAATTCTGGACGGTTTTCGCAATCCGGAATAACCGGATAAATTATCGTTCGTAATTTTCCTTATATCGAGTTAAAAGTTAAATTTCGAAAATTTTAAACCTTTTACCGTTTATATTTAATTTTCCTAATAATTTCTTTATACGGTCGATATTTTCTATTATAAAATCATTTAATTTTTAATTATTTTTATTTATATAAATTAAATTATATCCGAAAATTAAAAATAAAATCCGATTTTTTTTAGGAAAAGTCGGTTAAATCGACGAAAATATCGATATTTTTAATTTATTTTAAAGTTTTATTAAATTTAAAATTAAAAAAAAAAAACGTTTTCCGTAAAGATTTTATAATTACGGAATACCGGTATTTTGTAATAGGAATTGCCCGGGATATTTTAATTATTTTAATTAATAAAGATTCGAGAAATCGTAAAATCGATTAAGATTAAAAGTAACTATCGTAAAACTGGTAAAAAGTTATAAAGCTATTTTATACGGATTTAAGGTTTACCGTAAAAAGTTTAACATTTTCTAAGTTATTATTTACATTTTAAAAGATTCTCCCTACCGAACCAGCTAAAAAGGATAAGGTTTATTAAGGTTAAAGCTTATCGGTATTACGTAATAATCGGTTTCGGGATAAGGTTTTTCGTAACCGAAGCGTACTGTTAGCTAACAGGGGGTGCTAAACGTACCTTATATACGAAAGGGCTCCTTTTGATCGGAAGATATATATTCCGTTGTTAGGTTATATAAAAAACTGTACGCGTATAAGAAATATACGCAGATTAGCCTAATATAATAACATAACTAATATTCTTTATATCTGATAATTAAAAATCTTATTCGTTTAATTCGCGTTATTATTAATTAATTAACTATTATTAAAACGATATAAGTTATATATTAGTAATAATAATTCGTATATTTTATTAATTATAATAGTAACGGTATTATTAACGTTTTCCGTTATTTATAAAAAATTTAAAAATTAAAATCGTTTTAAAAAGGAATTTTAATCCAAAACGTATACGTTTAATATTTAGTATTATATTAATCCTAATTAGAACATTTTATGGCCTATCAAACTTATAAGACCCGATATAACCTCGTATTTAAAAAAACGAATCCGTTATACGATACGAAATAATACCCCAAACGGCTCCTTAACCACGGTTATATCCTCCGGAGGAACTACCGAAAAAATCGATTATACGAGCTATCTAACAAATACCCTTAAAATAATTACCGAAAACAAATAAGCTTATACTTAAAATTTCGTACCGTATATTTACGAAAATCGGGAATACGAAAATTTTTGTAAAAAAAATTAATAATTTTACGAAATAAGTCCTAGAATTAATATTTTTAACGATTAAAAAAAGAAGTTTTCTCCCAGGAAAAAACCTGCGGAAATAATACGCCAACTTAATTAAATCCGGTAAAGTATACGATAACAAACTCCTAATTAATACGTAATAAGAATACCGCGAAAAGTTAAAATAAACCTTAAAATTAATAAAAAAACTAAACGAATAAATTATAAAGTAATAAAAGGTTATAACCTAAGGATAATAACATAATATTTTAAAAACGAAAATACCGATCGTATAAGTTAACGATTTATATATAACATTAACTCCTATTATCGGGATATAAACGATAACTTTTTAAAAAATAAAGAAACTTAAAATCGAAAACGGTACGATTAATTACTAGGAAATAACGGTTAACTTTTTTAACTATTAAACCATAACCCAGTTACTATTTATATTACGAAATATTAAGGTAACGTTTTCGGTATTTTATAAAGCTTTTATAAACCTTTTTAATAAGGACGATTTTAATTAAGAAAAAGCTAAAGATATTAACTTTTAATTACGGAAAAGATTTCCAGGACGCAAGTCGAAACGAGATAGTTGTAAAAGTTTATATTCGGATCGAAGTTTTAATAAGTAAAAACGCGAAAAATTAGATATTTAAAATATACGTTATAAAACTTATTTAAGCTTTTATTATATATTACCTTAGTACTATTATATATTCCTTAGTAAAGCTTTAGTTATTTTTTACTTTAACAACGAAATTTTAAAATTAGGTTATTAATAAATTAACTTTAATTAATTTTTAAAGGAAAAAGTTAATCGTTTATCGAAAAATATGGAAAAGATAATTATTTAGAAAACTAATTAACTTTTAAAAGCAATAAAACGAATTTTTATATATTTTTTAATTATTAATTAAAACAATACGATAAACGTTTTGTTTTACCTTTTAAGGAATTTGTTTATTTTAAACTTAGGATTTACGATATATATCTTTAATTTTATTAACAAATTCCTAAACTATAAGATAACGATTTAAGGTAATAAAATATATATAGAGAATAATTTCGTTCCGATTAAAAAATATGGAAAAATAGATATATTATTTTAAAGCTTTAAAAGCCCGAAAATGTTATGTTTATGTAAGGTCGTTAGGTTTAAGCCGTATTAACCAGGCTAAGAGAAAGATATAAAGTAATTATACTAATAATTGATACAATAAATACTTTACCTAATATTTTCGAATACGGTAATTATTAATGGTTTTTACTGTAATAATAAATTATACGTTTCGGTTACGAAAAGCTTATCCCGAAGCCGATTATTACATAATGCCAACAAGTTTCGACCTTGATAAACTTTATACCCTTTAACTAGTTCGGTAAAGGGAATTTCCTAGAATATAATAACTTAGAAAATGTTAAGCTTTTCGCGGTAAACCTTAAGTCCGTATAAAATAGCTTTGTAACCTTTTGCTAGTCTTACAATTAAAAGTGTTAAATGTCAGCCAGGAAAAAGGGCTAGGAATTCCAGATTAGCTACTTTTAACCTTGATCGATCTTATGATTAATAAAAAGATATTAATACGATAACCAGGTGGAAAGTATTTGGTATTAAATTATTTTTTCGAATCCTTATTAATTAAAATAATTAAAATATATCGGGCAATTTTTATTATAAAATACCGGTATTCCGTAATTATAAAATCTTTACGGAAAACGTTTTTTTTAAAGTTTTTAAGTTTAATAAAGTTTTAAAACGAATTAAAAATATTAATATTTCCGTTAATTTAACCGACTTTTCTTAAAAAAATCGGATTTTACTTTTAATTTTCGGATACGATTTAATTTATATAAATAAAAATAATTAAAAATTAAACGATTTTATAATAAAAAATATCGACCGTATAAAAAAACTATTAGGAAAGTTAAATATAAACGGTAAAAGGTTTAAAAATTTCGAAGTTTAACTTTTAACTCGATATAAAAAAGATTACGAACAATAATTTATCCGGTTATTCCGGATTGCGAAAACCGTTTAAAATTCGGTTAAGAATCGTTATTAATAGGGGTATAACAGGGCAATCTAAAATCACCTTAAAATAAGACGCCTATAACAAGGTTAGGGCTTAATAAAGCTTAATAACCGATATTATAATCTATTTATTTGTTTAATTTTGTTCCACGGTTACGTCTCCTCTAGGGAGAAAATGTTATGTTTATACGATATAACTTATTACGAAAACTTCGTATATAACCTGGTATTTTTCCGGCAGCTCCGAAAAAAAAGGTATTAATAAGATAACCGAGAAATTAATAACTTTATTCGAAATAAGTATAATTAAGTAATTATTACGTTAATAAATAAATTCGATTAATTTGTTATCGAAAGTATTAGCGTAATAATTATTTACGTAACTTTTGTAATTTATAAATAAAACGTTAATTTATAAATAACGAAATTATTACGAACCGGTAATAGTATTATATAATACTTAAAATTAAGTTATTTAAAGTTAAAAGTAATTGTTTAATTATAATTTTATATGAAAAAAATCCGTTTAAAAGGTTTTATAATAGTTAAATATTAAGTATGCAATAAAACGAAAATTAGAAGGTAAATACGTTACGAACTAAGGGAAAAAGTTTTCCGATTAGGATAAAAAATCGTTATCGGTTTTATAAACTTCGAAAAAAACCCTGAAAAATATAAATACGTTATATTCGTTACCGATAAGTACTTAAGTTTTATTTAGGATATATATTTTAAAAACCGAAAACAAAATATATTAATTAACGCGTTCCGATATTTTTGAAAAGTTCTAAAAAACTAGAATAAAGTTTTTTTATAGGTAATTAAATATAATAACGAAATTTTAAAAATTTACTAATTTCGAGATATATTATAATTGCCTTTTTTTAATATTAGATTTAAGCTTTTAATACCATATACCTAGGCCTAGAACGGGGATGTAAAGCGTTTAAGGGGTATAATTAAGGAAAAAACGATTACGATACGAAATAACGTTAAGTTACCTTTATTTTTAATTATGTATATTTTTAAAACAGTAATATATTTATATAATCATACTCTTAAATACGTATTTTTTTAATAAAGCCTATACGAGATTTATTATATTTACTTAACATATAAAAACGATATTATAATATTTAATCGGAAATTTTAATAAGCTTATTTATAAAGTATATAGTTATATAGCTTAGGTTATAATAATTACCGTTATAAAGAAAAAACGGAAATTTTAAAAGTTAAATCTTAAAATATAAATTAATTTCCTTATCGGTTACCGATTTATAAATATTTATAAAATTTAAAACCCGTTAATTAACAAAGTTATTATTATTTAAGACGTATAATTTAACGAAAAGGCTATTTTCTTAAATAATATCAAAAATTTAAAAAACGATTTTTTTACGTTACGGAAAACGAATTATAAAATTTACTATAATAAGTAAAGTTATTTAATTAAACTTAAAATTATTTATATATATATATTTAAAAAAAAATAAAAACTTAAACGGGATAATTTAATTACCGGTTAAATAAAAAAAATAATTTCAAAGTGATATAAATATTAAAAACGTACGGGATAAAAAAAAATAAACCTGTTCGTATAAAATTAATTACCTTTATATAAACGTTATATTCGAATTATTTTTATCCTTTAAATTATTACCATTATTAACGTTTACTTTAATAACTATTACGATTAATATGCCGATAAAAAAATAACTTTAATCTTTTATTAAATTATTTAACCCAGTATAACGGTAAAAAATGAAAATATTTTACGAGTTATAAACGTAAGTTTTCCGTATATTCCGTACCGAAATAATGTCATTTAAAACGATTATAAAATATAAAAAACCGCCTTTAATATAGGATGGCTAACTTATTTTATAAGTACGATCGATAACCGGCCGGTAAATTACGGAAATTTAAGGAAATTAATTACCCGAAATACGTTTTACTTTAATTGGAAAGGCTTTAATATTTAAATATATAAAAAAATATTTAAATTATTAAATCGGGTATATAAACGTAATTTACTGCCGCCGTTACGAAATTACAAAAAATTAAGTATATACCTGTTAAGGGAAATATTTCGTAAAGCCGAAAAAATTTACTTATAAAATTACAAAAAAATATAATCCTGGGAAATAGTTAATTAATATTTTACTAAAAAGAAATGGGTCCTAAAATATATGTAAATATATGTTTATAAGTTTAATAAATATAGCTAGTTATAGAAATATAAGGTACGTTTTATTGTATAAAACGATTAATAATTTAAAATTACTTATAACAAAATATACGTATTTACCTTAATTAAAAAATTATTTAAAACGTTAATCGTTACGGCGATTAATTTCGATTTAAAGCTTAAATAATATAATGTTATTAACGCTTTTATTAACTTTAACCTATTATACGAAATATATATAAAAACGTTTTTAAAGTACCCCTAACGTAAAAAAACTTTCCTAATTAGGAAAACTTTATATAACTTAAAGGAATTACTATTATTATAACAGAAAAGCTTTACCGGAATACTTAAAAAATTGGGATTTAATTCCGTTTTTTAGGCACCTTATTATTTTATTCGTTAAAAGGTATTTATTTTCTTTTTTATAAACGATATCGTAATAATATATTATAAGAAAAATTAAAATTTCGTTAATTAGTTAATTTAATAAATTCGAAAACAATATACCTTTATAAAGGATAAAAATTTGCAGTAATTTTTCAGTATCGAAATAATTAAAAACAGGCCGAATAAGAAAATTTCATTATTTTAATCCGATTTTATAAATAAATTAACTAACTTAATCCCTAAAAAAAACCTAAATAACTTTTTAAATACCTTAATAACGAACGTCAAGTTATTACCGAATTTTAATTTAATTTATTTAAGCTTTATTAATAAATATTAAAAAAAAATTAGTTTTATTTTATATATAACAATTAATATACGGCTTAATATATTCTTTATTATATCCCGATTTATTTATTTTAACTTAAATTTTAATAACATATATTACAAAATTATTAATCGAGTTATATTATATTTAATCGGAACCAAAACATTAACGTTATAATTCGGAAGCGAAAATTTATTAAATATTAAAAATTACGTTTTTTTTACGGATAATACGATTAATCGAAAAAATTCTTAAATTTACGTTATAAAATTATTTAAAAGAATAATAAAATAGTAAACGAATAAGCAAAATATAATAATTATTTTTATAACCGAAACAAAGTTGTTATTTTTTACGTAAGTTATAAAAAAAGTTTTGTTTAATTTTTAATTAATTATAAAATTAAAAATTATTTTAAATATTAAACCGTTAAATATATAATATAATAATTAGCAGACGATACGGCTTATTAATGCTGACATAACCTTGTTATAAATAAAATTGCGGTACGTAGATATATATAATTATTAATTACGAAAAATCGTAAAAAGAGATTTAATTAAAGTGGATTATACGTTACGGGCGATATGCTGGTTAATGGATTAATTAAAACCCTGTTACGCGAATTATTTAAGTATTTTAAAAAGCAGCTAAGATTAGTAAATATTATAGAAGCCCTTAAACGGCAAAAAACATTTTACGAATAATTTCAAAGGAGGAATTAGCTAATTAAAAGGACTTAATCGCCGGAGGAAAGGTGGAATAGAAAGCTGTAGCTTTAGGAAGTAATAATATATAACGATTAACGCTATAAATGTTTTAAGGCGTTAAAGGAATGTATTAGCTAACAGGGGGTATTAAACGTACCCTATATACGAAAAAGCTCCTTCTGATCGAAAGATATATATTTCGTTATTAGGTTATACAAAAAGCTGTACGCGTATAAAAAACATACGCAGATTAGCTTAATATAATAATACACCTGATATCCCCTATATTTAATACGTATAATTTATTATTACCGTAAAAACTATTAATAATTGCCGTATTCGAAAATATTAGGTAAAATATTTATCGTATTAATTATTAGTAAAATTATTTTATATCTTTGGCTAAGTTTAGATAATATGGCTTAAACCTAATAACCTTATATAAAAATTATTAAAACTTTTTAATAATTTATTTTATAATTTATATAAGATTTGAAATTTTTTACTATTTAATGAAATTAAACGTTTAATTAATTCTAAAACGTATTATAATAAGTTAAATAAATAATGAATTTATTATATTTTTAATATATTAAAGCCGGATAAAATGGGTTTAACGTATTACATAAGCGAACGAGATAGTTACGTGATACATAATATCAACTATAATTTAAAAATTTATAACTTTATCAAATCTTTATTAAATATTACCAAATTTTAAAATCTAATATATTACGTATATACTTACTTTTAGTAAAATTCCTAAGATTCTATACGACCGATTATATAAGATATTACAAGATATATATTTTAGCCTTTAAATCAGACCCACTTTTTTAATATCTCTTAAAATAATTTTAAAAAAAATCTTAGTAAATATATAAGAAGTTTTTAAACCCGTTTACAAAGTTTAACGTAATTATATATAAATTTCGTCGAGTTATAAGTAAATATAAGAATTTACTTATTATTTAAATCTATAGTTATAACTTTACTAAAAACGGTTAGATCTTAATGCAATTTTATAAACGCTTTATCTATACTGTTATAAACCTGTTTTTAAAGTTGTATTAAATTATATAAAGGTTTCGTAAAGTTATAGCCGATTTATTAAATATGGGTCCGACTGTCCCGTTTGCTTGTTTGTCCCGTTCGCTTATGTATTACGTTAAGTATTTAAGTTAAGAATTTATTTAATAATTAATTTATTTTGTTAACGTTAATTTTTTTAAATTCAAGATAATATCGGGCCTTTAAGGTAATTTCGATAATATTATATATATAATTAAGCTTTTTATAATTAAATTTTTAATTTTATATTTTAAATTAAATAGTTAAATTTATTTTAAACTTTTTATAAAATGTTTTATAATATTAATATTAAGAAATGTATAAATCTAGTTAAATATCTTAAAAATTAAGAAATTTAATCCGTTTACTTATTTAAGCCGTTCGCTTTTATAATACGCTATTTAATTTTTAATTATATTTTTATTTTAAATAAATACCTACTATATAATATATCTTTTATAAAGTTATTAAGTTTAAGCTATATTATCCAGGCTGAACTAAAGATATAAAATAATTATATTAATAATTAATACGATAAATATTTTATCTAATATTTTCGAATACGGTAATTATTAATAGTTTTTACGGTAACGATAAATTGTATTTCGGTTACGAAAAGCCTTATTCCGAAACAGATTATTACGTAATGTTAATAAATTTCGACCTTAATAAATTTTATACTTTTAACTGGTTTAATAAAGAGAATTTTAAAATAATAACTTAAAAGATATTAAGTTTTTTACAGTAAAGCTTAAGTCCGTATAAAATGGTTATTTTATAACCTTTTATTAATTTTACGACTTTTTTAATTTCGATTAATTTCAAGGTATTTTTTTTAAATTTTTATTAATTAAAATAATTAAAATATGCCGGCTAAGTTCGAATATAAAGTCCTAATATTTTGTATTTCCGGAATTTCGATAAAAACGGTTTTAATTACGTTACCTAATTAAAATAAGATAATCGACCGAATAAAATATATCGATATTTTTATCGATATTAATAATTTCTTTAAAAAAAATCGGGTTTCGCTTTTAATTTTCAGATATAATTTAATTTAAAACGGCGAAAATAATCGATTTTACGTAAATTTATATTAAAAAATATCCAGCTTATGAAAGGAATTATTAGCAAAATTAGAAAATAATAATAACGGGTTTAAAAACGTCGAAGTTTAATTTATAAATCGATATAAGTTAGAGAATTACGAGCGATAATTTGTCCGGTTGCTCCGGATTATAAAAACCGTTTAGAATTCCTTTAAGAATAGTCGTCGATAGGGGCACAACTGGGCAGTTTAAAGTTACCTTAAAGTAAGACGTTTATAAAAAGGTTAGGGTTTGGTAAAGCTTAATAACCGATAGCATAATTTATCTATTTATTTCATTTGGTTTTATGGTTATGTTTTCTTTAGGGAGATCTTTATATTATTTAAAAATTATTTACTGTTTAAATATTATTTAAATATAAAGTTTTTATTAATAAATTTACTTATTATTTTAAATTAAAACTTTATTAACGTATAACTTTAATCGTAATAGTTCTGTTAAATTATTAAATTCTTTTTAACATTTATATATTTTTCGGTTAATAAATATAAAATTTTAATTACATCTTTTATTCTTTTTACCTATCTTTTAAATTATTATTAAAATATTTTATTATTTTAAATAATACCTATATAGAACTTTAAACGAAAAATAACCGATAAACGTATTTCGAATAGTATTATATATAAATTTTATATTAAAACTAAGTAAAGTTATTTTCGTAAAACGGTTAATAATTATTAAATTATATTATATTTTAACTAATATATTATAAGCGAACCTTTTTTAATCTTTATTAATTACTAATTAAAATAAATTAATTATAACGTAATAAATTAATATAGATTAAATACATAGTATTATTATTAAACGTTTTTATAATAATTACCTTTTTTAGTTATAAAAAATATATTTCTTTTGTAACATATTATTTAAAAACGGATATTTTTAAATTTTCGACGCTTATTAATAATATAATTTATTTTATAAAAATAACCGTCCTTTTTCTTAAAAAAATAATTTCGTATAAAAGAATTAAATTACCTCTATAAGGAAATTATGTTGGTAGTATTAAATAATTTTATAAATAACTTTTTTATTAAATTATTTTAATAATATTTTTAAATAAGAAAATATCCAAAAAATAAAGGTATATAAAAAACGGCAGATGTAAATATAATTAAAATTAAATAACACTAATCCCGTTTTTATAAACCGGATTTAATATTATCGATCGTTAGAATAGTTTTAAACGTGTCGTTAAAATTAGCGATACATAGTTTTAAATACTATAAAAACTTAACATTATATATAACTTAAAACATGTAATAAATAAACGCATTTTTAATACTAAAAAAAGAAGATATGTTAAAGAGTTAAAACCCATAAAAATTAAATAAATATATAAAATATAATAATAATAATAATAATAATAATAATAATAATAATAATAATAATAATAATAATAATATTTTCATAATAATTTCTCTAATAGTTTAAAATAAAAAGAAGTTTTAAACTCTTAATACGCGTTTTAATATATTTATTAAAGTATGTAATCTTCTTTAAATTAAATTAATTTATTATTTAACTATTTTCGTTTATTAATTTTTTAATAGAGTAAAAACGAGTTATTAGTAAATATACGTAAAAATCGTTATTTACGATAAAATAATTAATAAAGATAAAACCTAATTTAAAAAGTTAATAATTAATATTATTATAATTTATTCCCGATTTAATTTAGTAAACTTGTTTAAATTATTTTATTAAAATGATCAATATTTTTTATAATACTATAATTTTTAAATATAACTTAAATAACTTTAAAGTATTAACGAAATCTTTTTTAAATTTTTATTTTAAAATCTTTTAATAATTCTTATTAATTTAAATGAAATTTAAGATTTTTTTACCGTTTGATAAAATTAAATACTTAATTAATTTCGATATATATTATGATATGTTAAATTAATACTAAATTTAATATATTTTAATATATGAATATTCAAAATTCATTAAATAATTAAAATCTTATTAATCAACGTTAAATTTTCTGTAATAAAAATAATATAAATTCCATTAGGTTTACCGTAATATCGAGTTTTAAAAGTAATTTCGTTAATATTATATATTAAATTAAATACTTGAAAAATAAAAAAAAATTAATCGGCTTCCTTATTAAAGTCGTTTATTTATATAATACGTTAACTTATATTTAAATTTTTAAAAGAATTAAAATAGATTCTAGTATAAATTTATTATCTCTTAGTATTATAACTATTATATATTATACTCTTCTAATTATATATTTTGCTCTTATATTATTATAATATTATTTAATTAAATAACTTTCCGAGATATTATTAACGGAATAACGTATTTATTTTAATTATGTAAATGTTTTTAAAAAATAGCTTCTTTTTATTTTAACTTTATATTTAACTATTTATACTAATTTTATAATATATAAATCTTTTATTTAAAACTTTGCGGGTATAATAGTACTTTATTCTTAATTAATCTTTTTATTAAAAAACGTAATACCTATTAAGTATAAATAATAAAATTACTATTAATTTCGTTTTCTTTAATTTTCTTAAATTTTAATCCTAATATTATTATAATTTATAATAATAATTATTTAGCTATTAATAGTATAAATATTATAATATTTATTTATATTATTATACGTAAATAATAAATATAATATAAAGTTATTAAATTTAAGATATAAAATTTAAACTAATTTAATGATATAAAATAATTATATTAATAATTAATACGATAAATACTTTATCTACTATTTTCGAATACGGTAAATAATAATAATTTTTATAGTTACGATAAATTATATATCTTAATGTTAAAAGCTTTATTTCGAAACCGATTATTAAGCTCCCGTAAATATATAATTTTATAACTAATATTAGTTTAAAAAGCTTATTTACGTAATACCGATAATATTTAACCTTAATAAACCTTATACACTTTAACTTTATAATTTAATAAAGGGAATTTCGTAAAAAATAAATAATAACTTAGAAAATGTTAAACTTTTCGCAGTAAACCTTAAGTTTATAAAGAATAGCTATTATATAACCTTTCGCCAGTCTTATAATTTTTTTAACTTTAATAGATTATACGGCGTTTCGAACTTTTATTAATTAAAATAACTAAAATATATCCGTTAAATCCTAATATAAAATCTTAATATTTCGTACGTTCGATATTTTAACGAAAATAATTTTAATTATATTACCCGATTTAAATAAATTAATTAAATAAATATTATTATTAATATTAATAATTTTTTCGAAAAGAATCGGGTTTTACTTTTAATTTTTGAATACGATTTAATTTAAAACGGTAGAAATCATCGAATTTTACTTAAATTTAAATTTAAAAAAAACCCAGTATATAAATAAGTTATTAATAAAATTAAATAATAATAATAACAAACTTAAAAACGTTACATTTTAACTTTTAAATCGATATAAGTTAGAAAATTATAAACGATAATATATCCGGTTATTTCGGATTACGAAAAACGTCTAGAATTCTATTAAGAATTATCTTTAATAAAAGCTTATACAAAAAGATAACTTGCGAAAAGATCAGGTTTTAATAAAATTTAATAATTAAAATAATATAATTTATTAATTTATTCGATTAAGTTATACGGTTATACCATATTTAAGGGGATAATAATAAATATAACAAATATATAATTTTTTATTTCAGTCTTTTTCTTTTTAAAATTCTTTATAATTATATAATAAAAAAATATATTTTTTTATATAAATAAGAATTATTAAAAGTTTTATTAATTAGAATTTATTTAAAAATCCTATAATAAATAACTATTATATTAACTTTATAAAATCTTTTACCTTTTAGTAATATTTTTATTATATTATAATATTACTACTACATTTTATATCTGTTTTAATATATTATTTATAAAATATTTTATAATAAAATAGACGTTGTATTTTTATATATAATTTAAACATTATTATTTTAATATTTTAATAATCTATTTGCTAAATTAATAATATCCGGTTAATATTAACTCTAGAAATTAGATTATATAAAATATTATATTTATAGAATTAATTTACCTTTAAAATTACGATCTAAGACTTTAACGATATCTTTTAACGTTATATAATTAGTAAATATTAAAAACTTTCCCCCGTACCTTAAAAATATTAATATTAATATTTTAAGATTTTTATAATTACTTTTATTATTTTATAACTTTTTATTTTTCGGCCGGATTTAATTTCTATAATTAATTTATAATTAAATAATCATTTTTTAGATTTTATAATAAGACTTCTGATATAACCTCTATATAAATATTTTTCTTAATTTTAATATAAAAAAATAATTATTAACTAAAATTTTTTTTTTACTTACTAAATATATTTTTAACTTTTTTAAAATTAGTAAGACTTTATAACTTTTAAATAAACTTAAAAATTATACATAAACTCGGATTTTTCTTATACTTAAATAACGTTAACTTATTAAAGATATATTTCTAAACCGAGAGGATTAATTACGAATTTAAAAATTTATTTTTAAAAGAAATTCGTATTTAAATAATTTAAAAAATAATTAATATTAAGATAATCTTATACCAAGTATTTTAAATATTATATATATAGAAAGTTAAAATATAATCGAATTATTAATATAATTAAACAATATAACTACATATTTGAATTAATTATACCGCATTCGAAAAAGAGCTTTTATTCGGAATTCTTTTTACTTTTAATAAATAATACATATTTTTACACGTAATTTTCGAAAATATCTTAATAATTTATAATTTATAATTTCTATAATAAAAATTAAAAAATATTAATTTTTACTAGCGTTTAATTTAATCTCTTATAATTAACTTATACTCGAAAATTACTATCTTTTTTAGATATAAATAATATTAACTTCTTAATATTCGTTATAAAATAACGTATCGTTCTTATCTTTATACTTTTTAAATATATTTTTGAATATACTCCGTTAAATTTCTAAAATAAAAGAAATCGAGCTATAGTAAAACGATTTCCTTAGGATTAAATTTATTATATACTTTATCGAAAGTTATTAAATTAAAATTTTATTTATTTTTAAAAAAACGATATTTCCGAAGACTTTCTAAATATATTAATAAGTTTTTTATACTTTAATAATATTATATTTTAAATTTTAAAATATTTAATATAAAAGTTAAAGCTAGTATTTTAATAATATGAATTAATATATCGAAAATAGTTATATTTATAGTTTTCTTTCTATTAACTTTTTAAACCTGTTTCTATAACTATTAATCCGTAGTTATATTTAATAAAATACTTAACTTACTTATGTTATAACTATAAAAAAAGATTAAACGCGATCTAGTTATAATTTATCGTAAAATATACGTATTTAATTTCTCGTTTAATCTTGTTAGTATTTAATATATTAATAAAAGTTTTATAGAACTTATAATATTTATTATTATAGTTATTAATATTACTAAAACACGGATTACCTCATTTTAAAAAAACTTTAACTTTATAACTTAACTATATAAATTAATATATTTTATTACCTTAATTACTAGACTTTATTAAAATCTAACCTTTTTATTAGAAACTTTAAACCGCTCAGTTATATAAGCTCTTATCGACGACTATTTTAAATAAAATTCTAGACGGTTTTTATATTTTAAAATACGAGGATAAATTACTCTTCGTAATTTTTTTATATCGAATTAAAAGTTAAACTTCGAAATTTTTAAACCTTTTACCCGTTATAGTTAATTTTTCTAATAATTTCTTTTTATAACTTATAGTATCCGCTATAAAATCGAGTAAATTTTATTTCCCTTTTTTTTTATAAATTAAACCGTAGACAAAAATTAAAAGTAATATTCGATCTTTTTTTAAAAAAAAGTTAATAAAATGGATAAAAGTATTAATAGATTTAACTCGTTTTAAAACTTAATAATTACGGAAAAAGATTATTTTATAATTAGTATTACTCGGTATATTTTTTTTTTCATTTATTTAATACAATTTCGAAAAAGTAATATAATACTAAATATTTTCTACTTGGTTATTATACTAACACCTTTTTCTTAATCGTAAAATCGATCGAAATTAAAAAGAATAACTAATTTAAAACTTCTCATCTTTTTTCTTTATTAATATCTAAGGCTTTTAATTACAAAACTAGCGAAAAGTTATAAGATTATTTTATATCGAAAATATTTACTACTCTATCGTTTTTAAAGTAAAATACTAAATAATATAAATAAAACTTAGCTTTTTATAGTTAAGTTTCGAGTTATTTTCTTTATTTAAATAACTAAACTTAAATTAAATATTTTAATTAACTGTTTTAAATTATAATTATTAAAAGAAACTAAAATTAAATAATAAGAATAGAGTAAAAAATATTTACCTGATTTATATATTTATCGTACTTATATAATATATTATAATATTACGATTTTTATAAGAACATTATAAAAATTTAATTTCTAATTTATTATTATTATTATTATTATTATTATAAAATTAACCTTTTTTCCTTAGAAAAGAGGTAATCGTAGAACTAAATTAAATAAATAAATAAATTGTACTATCGGTTATTAAGTTTTACCAAACCTTAACTTTTTTATAAATTGCCTAATTATGCCCTTATCGACGATTATTCTTGACGGAATTCTAGACGGTTTTCGCAATCCGAAATAACCGGATAAACCATTATTTGTAATTTTCCTTATATTAATTTAAAAGTTGAACTTCGACGTTTTTAAACCAGTTATCGCCATTTTCCAATTTTGCCAGTAATTCTTTTATAGGCCGGATATTTTTTAATATAAATTTACGTAAAAATCGATTATTTTTACCGTTTTAAATTAAATCGTATTCGAAAATTAAAAATAAAACCCGATTTTTTTCGAAAAAGTTATTAATATTAATAAAGGTATCGATATATTTTATTCGGCCGATTATTTTATTTAAGTTAAGCAACTTAATTAAAACCGTTTCCGTCAAAATTCCGGAAATACGGAATATTAAAACTTTATATTCGGACTTAGCCGGTATGTTTTAGTTATTTGATTAATAGGGGTTTAAAAAGATGCCTTAAAATTGATCGAGATTAAAGAAAGTAGCTGGTCTGGAGTTCCTAGCCCTTTTTCCTGGCTGATATTTAATATTTTTAATCGCAAGACTGGCGAAGGGTTACAAAGTTATCTTATACGGACTTAAGATTTACTGTGAAAAGTTTAATATCTCTTAAGTTATTATTTAAGATTCCTTTTGCCAAACCAGCTAAAGGGCATAAGGTTTATTAAGGTCGAAGCTTATCGGCATTACGTAAATAAGCCTTTTAAGCCGATATTAATCGAGAAATTACGTATTTACGAAAACCTAATAATCGGTTTCGGAATAAAGCTTTTTGCGACCGAAGTTTAATTTATCGTTACCGTGAAAATTATTAACAGTTACTATATTCGAAAATATTAAGTAAAGTAATTATCGTGTTAATTATTAATATAATTATTTCGTATCTTTAGCTTAGCCTGGATAATACGGCTTAAACCTAATAACTTTATATAAAATTAACCTTTAAAAATTATAAAGCTCTTTAAAAAATATTAATACGCGTTTAAAAACGATATAGCTTAGTTTATATGAAATATTAAATTATATTTTATTAATTAATAAAATTAAAAAGCAATTAATTTAACGTTATTTTTAAATCATTTTTATTTATCTTCTATATAAAATATAAGTAAATCGGCTATATAAATAAATTAGTTATTTTCTTTAATCTTTTTATCGTTTATCTTTAAATTTTTTTATAATAATATTATAAACTGTTTTTAAAAAAAAGTTAAAAAAATCTTAATTCTTTAAATTAAATAACGATTTTTTATATAAAGTTAACTAACTTAAAAATATAAGATAGTTATATTAATAATTATTATAATAAATAATATCTTTAATATTTTCGAATATAATAAAAATGATTAGTTTTTATAGTTAAAATAAATTATATATTTTAATTTCGTAAAGTCTTATTTCGAAATCGACTATTACGTAATATAGATAAATTTCGACGTTAATAAATTTTATACTCTTTAATTAATTCGGTAAAAGAAAACTTTTTAAAAGTAATAACTTAAAAAATATTAAATATTAGCTAGAAAAAGAAGTTAAAATGTTTTAATTTTAAACGATTTTATAACCTTTCGAACTTTTATTAATTAAAATAACTAAAATATTTTTATTAAATCCGGATATAACATTCTAATATTTCGTATTTTTATAATCTGAACGGAAATAATTATATTTATATTATTTGATTTATATAATATAATCGGACGAATGAGCATTATTAATATTTTTATTGATATTAAAAAGCCTTTTTAAAAAATATTCGAGTTTTATTTTTATTTTTAACGTAAACTTATATTAAAAATTATCGACCTTATAAAAGAATTACTAGTAAAACTAGAAAATAATAACATCGGGTTTAACAACGTCGAAATTAAAGTTTTAAATTAATATAAAGAAAATTAAAAGCGATAATTTATTCGGTTATTTCGGATTACTAAAATGTTTAAAATTCTGTTAAAAATCGTTATTAATAAGATCTTATAAAATTAAATAATTTAAAATCACCTTAAAATAAAACTTTTATACAAAGATTAAGCTTTAATAAGACTTAATAATTTAAAAAAAAACTTAATTTATTAATTTATTTGAATATATTATACGATTAAGATTTCTTTACGAAAATCAAATTTTAATTATAAAATATTTTGTTTTATTTATAAATGATTATTTTAAAAAATAATAATATTACGATATAGTTTTCTAAGCCGATATAGTCTATAATTTATAAAAACTAATACCGACGGATATAAATATAATTATCGAATTAATCTTTAACTTATAAACGGCAACGTTATTTATTCGGCTTTAATATAGTAAAAATATAACGACTTTATTATTTATTTTACGCGTTATAATATATATTAAAATTAATTAAACGTATAATTTTACTAAAAGTTTAAAAAAATTAAATCGTATTTAAATCGAAAAAGGAATTATGAAAACGTTTTATAAGAAAATTTAAAAATATTTTATATGTAAATTAATCTTATTTGAATTACAAATACGAAATATTATATTACGAAAAAATATTTTATAATTTTAAAGTAATAAAATTGATAATAAGATTTTGAATATTAATAAGTATAATTATTACTAATATTAAAAAAAGTAAGAAATTTATATAAACTTAATAAAACTTTAAAAATAATTTATTATAATATAAATTATTAATATTTAAAATTAAAGCGTTTTTAATTTATTATCTTTATTTAGAAACCGTTTTAAGAATTCGCCGATTACTTATTTTTATCTAATTAAATTATTATTATAAACGAAAATAGTTAAATAATAAATAAATTAAATTTAAGATAAATTATTTATTTAAATAAATATATTAAAATATATATTAAAAATAAAAAACTATGTTATATTCTTACCGATTATGAAAACTATTATAAAATTAACGTTTTTATTATATTTTATATACTTTTTTATTTTTCTTTTTAAATTTAATCTTTTAACGTATTTTATTATTTCGTATTATAACGCGTTTATTTATATTATTAAGCAATATTTTATCGACGATTTTTATAACCTCTTTAAAATTATTATAATAATTAATAATATTAAATTCGAGTTCGTAAAAATAGGAGTTATTTTATTTAGTTTTAATTATATTTATATTAATAGTATTTTTATTTTCTTTAATTAATTTTATTATTTTCTTACTTATAAAAGCTTTTACTAATAACGTACTATATATATAAACGAGAGATATATATAAGCGACCCGCTTTTTAGCACTTCGCAATAACAAATTTAAATAACTTAATAATAATATATCGCATTAATTCACATTAATCGGATTTTTCTTAACTAGATATATCTATAACTTTTTCATAAATACGCGTATTATATCCGGGCTTGCCGCAAACGCTACATTTCCGTTTTTTCGTCTTAACCTTCTTACGACAACCCCTCTTAACTACTATTAGCTGAATTTTTTATCACCCCCTTCTTTTTAGGCTAAAAAAGCTTATCCTTCTTATATAATAAGTATTCTTCCTTTTTAAAGACGTTTATTTTTAATTTTACGACGTTTATTTAAAATATAGTTCGTTTCGCATAATTAAACGTTTTTTTCTCTGAAAAAAACGGCTTTATATAATAGTAATATATAACCTTTTATTATAAAATTAACCGACTTAAGTATTTTTATTAATAAATTACCTTAATAATTTCTGATTTTCCATTATAAGTAACGTCCTTATTTTATTGTTTTACGGATATTTTTAAAAATTTTCGCAAATAGGAAAATAAAACCGGTAAACGGTAATAAGAAAATAATTAACGTAAATATAATTAAAAAAATTTCGAGCTCGAAAAGGATATTATTAAAATCGAATAAAATAAGGCCAACTTTCGTAAATCTAAATTTAATAATATAAGACGTTATAGTAAGTTAGAACGCGTCGTAAAAACCGGCAAGAAATCTTTTTTTAGTAATATAGGTATAATAATATCGTATTAAGTTTTCGATATACTACGAATAAACGCATTTCAAAATAAAAAAACCAAATATATTAAAATATTAAAGCCGATACGAAAAATACACGGATATATAAAACGTAATAATATCGTAATTAGCGCAGTATTTTTCGAATTTTATCAAATAGTAATTTTCGTAACCGTCGAGGATAAAAAAACGTTTCGAACCTTTTATATGCGTCCGAATATATTTATCAAAATATTAAATCCATTTTAAACTTAATTTATTTGTTATCCAGCTATTATTATTTAATATAATTTTTCAATCGGTTACTAATAATAAATTATCGCGGTATTAAAACTTAAAATAATTTTTCTTATTATAATAATAAATAACGGTATAACTTAATTTTAAAAATTAATAACCTAAATAATTATAACCCATTTTTATTCCTTTATTAAGCTTATTTAAGTTTTCCACGTTTTTCGGCACTAGTAATTACTATACCCGTTATTATAAAAAGCCTTATTAAAAATCCAGTCTCGTCGAAATTGTAAATATCCATTTCTGTAATACCGTACTTCGCGATTATAACCCGAATAAACTCGAATTATTCACGAAATATTTCTAGATTTTCGGATAAATTTTATTAATAATCGATTTTCTAATTTAAACGCGTTTAAATTTTTTTTTACTATTTAACAAAGTTCGATACCCAGTTAACTTCGACGTGTTTTATAATGCGCTAAGCCAGCAATATATTAGCCATATTTTTAACATATTAAAGCCGGATAGAAAACGTTTACGTATTTAAGTTAAGGATTCGGCTAATAATTAAGTTTTTTTCGGTCGGCGATAATTTTTGTAAAAAAAGGATAATATTAGCTCGGGCGTATCTATTACTAAAACGGTATATTAAAGTAAAATATGGAACTTTATAAATAAAACTAAACTTTTTATAATTAACTTTCGAATTTCGTTTTTTAGCTTAAATAGCTAAGTTTATTTTCGCTTTTTTTATAAAGCGTTCTATAACGTTAATATTAAGAAATAGACGATTAAAGATAAATAGTTAAAATAGCTAAAAAAGTCTCTTGCTTATATATATTTCTCGCTTATATATATAGCATGTTATTAATAAAGTAATTTAACGAAACTCTTATTTATAAAAGTAATAAAAATTATTAAAGTAGCTTACGAATAAAGATAATTAAATTGGTTAATTTTTCAATAAAAAAGCAATTTAATATATTTATATAAAATGACTTTTTTCGAAAGAAAAACGATTATTTTCGTAAATTAAACTATATATTTAAGAAACGCTGGAAAATTTGAAAAAATATTTAAAAAGGAAGAACATTTCTTATTAAGAAAATATAAGCGCTTATAGCTAAAAAAGAATAATGGATAGTAATAAATAATTATTATTAAGAAATGTTAAAGAAAATTGTTATAAAAGGATTTAAATAAAAAACGGAAATATAACGTTTACGATAAGCTTAAATATAATTCGCATACTTATAAGACAGTTATAAAGGCGTTTAGTTATAAAAAGTTTAAATAAATTAGATTAGTTTTTAGCGTTATTATTAATTTATTTAAATTTATTATTAAATGTGAGCAGTTACAGTGATCAAATGCAGGAATGTGGCGAAATAGCGCATAGTTGTTCTAGGAAAGACTGAAGAAGTCTGGGGGCAATCGCCTTTATATATACGTTTAGCTATACAAAAGATAGTTCCTAGATAAAGGCTGTTCTAAACAGCAGCTGCAGCTTAGACGCACCAGCCGCGGGCACCTGAAAGCACCGATTACCGATACGCCCTTTTACGTTAAGTAATCTTATTTACGTAATTTTTTTAATATTAAATTTAAAACTTTAGGAAATTTTATTAAAAAGTTATTAAAATCTTTAATTTATATAAAATTTAAACTTTTATTTTAATTATTTTTATTTAAAATAAAGTTACGTAATTAATCGTTATATTAACAAACTGGCATTTTCGTTTTACCGTTTTTTCGTAACCGTTTCGGAATACGAGGCTTGTTTTTTTCGAAATATTTCGAACTTAATTAAACGTTAATTTAAGAAAACGCTTTATATATATTAACTTATTACGTTAAAAGTTTTATAAGTTTAAAAATCGGATATATTTTTTAACGGTAATATTAATAAATAATTAAAATCGTTACTTTTTAAAAAGAATTTATAAAAAACTATTAATTAATTACAAATTATATATAAAATATTAACGCCTTTAAGTAAAAATTAACGTAGAAAATTATAAGTATATATAAAATTAATGGCCTAATGGCTTAGTAATCGCGAGCTTAAGTGTTTTTTTTAATTACGACAGGCTTGGGCATTTTGTTTCGGTTAATTTTAAGAGATAGCTAGTTTAAATCCAGCTTAGGCTACCGTTCCTTTAGGTGGCGCCAGCCTAGAGGAGCTAAACTAATTGGGGCTTTAGTTCTGTCAGCTAGCAAGGGGTGCTAAACGCACCCTAAATACGGAAAGGGTCCTTCTGATCGGAAGATATATGTTCCGTTACTAGGCTACAGAAAAGCTGTACGCGTACGAGAAACATACGCAACTTAGCCTAATATAATAATATAACTGATATTCTCTATATTTAAAAATTAAAAATTTTATTCGTTTAATTCGCGTTATTATTAATTAATTAATTATTGCTAAAATGATATAGGCTATATATTAATAATAACTATTAATATATTTTATTAATTGTAATAATAACGGTGTTATTAATGTTTTCCGTTATTTATAACGGACCTAAGGATTAGGACCGTTTTAAAGGCGAATTTTAGGTTAAAGCGTATGCTTTCGATATATAAGATTATATCGATCCTAATTAATTATTTCCGTAACTTGTTAAATTAACAAAACTTAATATAACTTCGTATCCGAAACGATAAATCCATTATACGATACGAATTAATACTTTAAACGGTTTTTTAATTATATTTATATTTTCCGGAAAAATTTACGAAAAAATCGATTATATTAATTATTTAACGAATACCTTTAAAATAACGACCGAAAATAAATAAGCTTATAATTAAAACTTTACGGCATATATTTATAAGGATCGTAAATACGATATTTTCCGAAAAAGTAATAATTATTTTACAAAATAAGTTTTAAAATTAATATTTCCAGCGATTAAAAAAATAAGTTTTTTCTTAGGAAAAAACTTACGGGAATAATATACCAAGCTGGTTAAATCCGGTAAAATTTATAATAGTAAATTTTTAATTAATACCTAACGAAAATACCGCAAAAAATTAAAATAAATTTCGAAATTAACAAAAAAATTAAACGAATAAATCGTAAGGTAATAAAAGATTATAATTTAAAAATAGCGATATAAAGTTTTAAAAACGAAGATAATAATCGTATAAGTAAACGACCTATATATAACATTAATTTTTATTATAAGGATTTAAACGATTACTTTTTAAATAATAAAAAAGTTTAAAATTAATAACGGTACGATTAATTATTAAAAAATGGCGGTTAACTTTTTAAATTACTAAACTATAATTTATTTACAATTTATATCGAAAAATATTAAGGTAACGTTTCCGACGTTTTACGAAATATCCGCGGATTTTTTTAATTAAGACGATCCTAATTAAAAGGAGATTAAGGATAATTTTTAATTACGAAAAAGGATTTTAAGGCGTAAACTAAAGCGAAACGGTTATAAAAGTTTTTAAACGGGCCGAAATAACAGCAGTAATAAGCAAAAACGTTAAAAGTTAAACGTATAAAGAACCCGTTATAAAGCATATTTAAGTTCTTTTTATAAATTTTCCCAATATTATTACGCATTTCTTAATAAAGCCCCGGTAAACTTCCGTTTTAATAATAAGATAGTAATATATATCTAAAGCCGAATGTTTTCCGATTAGTTTTTAAAAGAAAAAATTAACCGTTTAGTAAAAAATATAGAAAAAATAATTATTAAAAAGATAAATAAATTTTTAAAAGAAATAAAACGGGTTTTAGCGTATTTTTTAATTTTTAATTAATGTAATGCGATAAACGTTACGTTTTATTTTTTTTAAAAATTTATTTATTTTGGATTTAAGGTTTACGATATATATTTTTAACCTTATTAATAAGTTTTTAAATTTTAAATATACTATATAAGGCGACAGGGTATACGTAAGTAATAATTTCGTTCCGATTAAAAAATACGGAAAAGTTAACGTAATATTTCGAAACTTTAGCAATACGAAAGTATTACGTTTATATAATATAATTTATTACGAAAATTTTATATATAACCTGATATTTTTCCGGTAATTCCGGAAAAAAAAGGTATTAATAAAATAACCGAAAAATTAATAATTTTATTTAAAATAAATATAATTAAGTAATTATTACGTTAATAAATATATTTCATTAATTCGTTATCGAAAATATTAAGTTAATAATTACCTATATAGTTTTTACAATTTATAAACGAAACGTTAATTTATAAATAACGAAATTATTACGAACCGGTAACGGTATTATATAATACTTAAAATTAAATTATTTAAAACCCGAAATAATTATTTAATTATAATCCTATACCAAAAAAATCCGCCTAAAAAGTTTTATAATAATTAAATGCTAAATATATAATAAGGCGAAAGCTAAAAAATAAATACGTCGCCAATTTAAAAAAGGAATTTTCCGATTAAATTAAAAAATTACTATTAATTTTATAAATTTCGAAAAAAAACGTAAAAAAATATAAATACGTTATATTCGTTACCGATAAGTATTTAGGCTTTATCTGGGACATTTACTTTAAAAACCGAAAGCAAAATATATTAATTATAACGTTCGAATATTTCTTAAAAATCCTAAAAAATTAAAATAAAGTTTTTTTATAAGTAATTAAATACGATAACGAAATTTTGAAAAATGATTAATTTCGAAATATATTATAATTACCTTTTTTTAATATTAGATTAAAACTTTTAATACCGTATACCCAGGTTTAAAACGGGGGTATAAAACGTGTAAAAAATATAATTAAAAAAAAAGTAATTATAATACGGAATAATATTAAGTTATTTTTATTTTTAATCGTATATATCCTTAAAGTAATAATGTATTTATATAACCGTACCCTTAAATACGTATTTTTTTAACAAAACCTATTTAAGATTTATTATATTTATTTAACGTATAAAAACGGCGTTATAATATTTAATCGGAAGTTATAATAAGCCTATTTGCGAACATATAGTTATATAACTTACGTTATAATAATTACTGCTATAAAGAAAAAATAAAAACTTTAAAAATTAAATTTTAAACCGTAAATTAACTTTTAATTAACTACCGATCTATAAATATTTATAAAATCTGGAACCCGTTAATTAATAAGATTATTGCTGTTCGAAACGTATAATTTAACGAAAAGGCCATTTTTTTATGTAATATTAAAAACTTAAAAAACGATTTTTTATACGTAATAAAAAAAAATTACAAAGGTTATTCCGACAAGTAAAAATACCTAATTAAAATAATAATTATCTAATTTATATATAAAAAAAGGATAAAAACGTAAACGTAATAATTTAATTACCGGCTAAATAAAAAATAACTCCAAAAAAGTATTAACGTAAAAAACGTACGGGATAAAAAAAAAAAACTTGTTCGTAAAAAATTAATTACCTTGATACAACCGTTATATTCGAATTATTTCCGTCCTTTAAACTATTACCATTATTAATATTTATTTTAATAATTATTACGATTATTACGCTAACGGAAAAAATAAAAATAACTTTAAACTTTTTTTATATTATTTAACTTAAAATAACGGTAAAAAACGAAAATACCTTATAGGTAATAAACGTAAGCCCTCCATATATTCCGTATTTAAAAAATATTATCCAAAACGAATATAAGATATAAAAAACCGCATTTAATACAAACCGTTTAACCCTTTCTATAAGTATATATAATAACCGGCCGGTAAGCTACGGAAATTTAAAAAAGTTAATTACCCGAAATACGCATTACCTTAATAGGAAAAATAATAATACTTTAATATATAAAAAAGCATTAAAATTGCAAAACCGGATATATAAACGTAATTTACCGTTACCGTTATAAAATTATAAAAAGCTAAATATATACCCGCTAAGGAAAATATTTCGTAAAGCCGAAAAGATTTATTTATAAAATTATAAAGAAATACGGTTTCAAAAAATAATTAATTAATTTTCTGTTAAAAAGAAATAGGTTTTAAGGTATATATAAATATATATTTATAAATTTAACAAACATAACTAATTACAAAAATACAAAGTACGTCTTATTATACGAAATAATTAATAATTAAAAAACGTATATAATAATATATATATATTTACTTTAATTAACAAATCGTTTAAGGCGTTAATTATTACGGCGGCTAAATTCGATTTAAAACTTAAATAATATAACGTTATTAACGCTTTCGTTAACGTTAATCTATTTTACGAAATAGATATAAAAATACTTTTAAAATACCCTTAACGTAAAAAAGCTTTCCTAATTGAAAAGACTTTATATAACTTAACAAAATCGCTGTTATTATAACAAAAAAATTTTACCGGAACGCTTAAAAAATTAAGACTTAACCCCGTTTTTTATAAACTTTATTATTTTACTCGTTAAAAGGTATTTATTTTTTTCTTTATAAACAATATCGTTACAGTATATCGTAAAAAAAAACCAAGACCTCGTCGATTAATTAATTTAGCAAATACGGAAACGGTATACCTTTACAAAAATAAAAACCTATAATAATTCCTCGGTATCGAAATAATTAAAAATAAACCTAACAGGAAAATCTAATTATCCTAATTTAATTTTATAAATAAATAAATTAATTTAATTTTTTAAGAAAACTTAAATAACTTTTTAAAAACGTTTATAATTAACATTAAGTTATTACCGAATTTTAATTTAACTTATTTAAACTTTATTAATAAATACCAAAAAAAAATCGGTTTTATCTTTTACGTAACGATTAATACGTAACCCGATATATCCTTTATTATATTCCGATTTACCCGTTTTAATTTAAATCTTAACGACGTATATTATAAAGTTACTAATCGAATTATATTATATCTAATCGGAACTAGAACGTTAACGTTATAATTTGGAAACGAAAATTTATTAAATACCTAAAATAACATTTTTTTCGCGAATAATACGGTCGATCGAAAAAATTCCTAAATTTACGTTATAAAGCTATTTAAAAAAGTAATAAAATAACGGGCAAATAAACCAAATATAATAATTATTTTTATAACAAAAGCGGAATTATTATCCTTTACGCAAATTATAAAAAAAACCTTATTTAGCTTTTAATTAATTAAAAAACTAAAAATTACCTTAAATATTAAACCGTTAAATATATAATACAATAATTAATAGATTATACAGCTTATTAACGCCGACATCGCCTTATTATAAATAAAACTGCGGTATATAAATATATATAACTACTAGTTACGAAAAACCGCAAAAAAGGACTTAATTAAAATAGATTATATACTTACAGGTAATATGCTAGCTAATAAATTAATTAAAACCTTATTACGTAAACCGTTTAAACATTTCAAAAAATAATTAGGACTAATAAATATTACGGAAACCCTTAAACAGTAAAGGAATACCTTATAAATAATTTCAAAAAAGGAATTAACTAATTAAAAAAATTTAATTGCCGGAGAAAAAATCAAATAAAAAGCTATAACTTTAGGAAATAATAATAAGTAACGATTAACGCTATAAATACTTTAGGGCATTAAAGGGGTATATCAACTAGCAAAAGGTGCTAAACGTACCTTAAAATACGAAAAGGGTCCTTTTAATCGGAAAATATATATTCCGTTGCTAAGCTACAAAAAAGCTGTACGCGTACGAGAAATACACGCAACTTAGCCTAATATAACAATACAACTGATATCCCCTATATCTAAAAAGTTCCGTTACCGTGTCGACGACAATTAAGGGGTGGCTGGGGGCTTTTAAAATTAATCGCGATTAGGGGCTTTAGGAATTAATTAATTAATTAATCGTATATCTTATCGTTAGTTACCGTAGTACATAACTCGCATTACGTTTTTCCGGCCTTTAATTAAAAAAGGACGGTTTTTAAGGGGTACTTTCCGGTCGCGTTTATATAAAATTATTTGTATATATATATATAATAAATAAATCAGCTGTATGTATGTACATAGCTAAATACCTTAATAGCACTTTACCTTGTATATAAAATTAAAATTTTAAAATTAATATATAAATGGATATTTTCGGGTAATGATAAGAAAAATACCGCGGTCGTTATTTTTAATAATAATAAATAGGTTTTAATAGGGAAACGCTTTTCCTTTCGTATAAAAAATCTAGCAAAACTATTTTTTTATTAATTACTTTAATTAAATTTTAAGTTAATTATAAACCGGTTAAAATTTACTTTATTAAGTAGCTTTATAAATTTATTAATAAGATTGTCTTTATTTTTTTTATATTAAAAGTTAATATTTCCTTTTTAAACTTTTTAACGTACGTAATAATATTTAATTCGAATATAACTTTTAATATATTATTTTCTAAAATAGGAATAAGATTTTTAAATATAAACTCTAACTTTATTAAAAAGTTTTTCTCCTTAAAGAAGACGTGACCGTAGAATAAAATTAAACAAATAGATAGATTGTAATATCGGTTACTAAGTTTTACCAAGCCCTAACCTTCTTACAGATTGCCCTGTTATGCAAGCCCCTATCGACGACCATTTTTAACCGAATTCTGAACGGTTTTCGCAATCCGGAACAGCCGGATAAATTATTATTCGTAATTTTTTTTTATATCGAGCTAAAAGTTAAATTTCGAAATTTTTAAACTTTTTGCCGTTTATATTTAACTTTTCTAATAATTCCTTTATACGGTCGATATTTTTTATTATAAGACCGTTTAATTTTTAATTATTTTTACTTATATAAATTAAATTATATCCGAAAATTAAAAATAAAATCCGATCTTTTTAAGAAAAATTGGTTAAATTAACGAAGGTATCGATATTTTTAATTCGTCCTAAAGTTTTATTAAATTTAAAAACTTTAAAAAAAAACGTTTTCCGTAAAAACTTTATAATTATAAAATACCGGTATTTTATAATAAAAATTACCCGGCATATTTTAATTATTTTAATTAATAATGATTCGAAAAATCGTAAAATCGATCGAAATTAAAATCGTAGAACTGATAAAAGGTTATAAAGCAGCTATCTTATACGGACTTAAGGTTTACCGCGAAAAACTTAATATCTTTTAAGTTATTAAGATTTCCCCTACTGAACCAGTTAGAAGGCATAAGGTTTATTAAGGTTAAAGCTTATCGGTATTACGTAATAATCGGCTTCGGAATAAGGCTTTTTATAATTAAGGCGTATAATTTATTATTACCGTAAAAACCATTAATAATTACCGTATTCGAAAATATTAGATAAAGTATTTATCGTATTAATTATTAATGTAATTATTTTATATCTTTAGTTTAACCTGGATAATACGGCTTAAACTTAACAACCTTATATTAAAAAGTTTTTAATTTATTTATTTTTATAACTATTATCTTTATTCCTATATATATTATTTTCGTAATACATTTAATAATAATACCTTATAATTTCGAAATTTATAAAATAATATAAGAATACAGCCCCCTGTAGCTAAAAAGACTAGGCTAGAACAGAACCCTATATAAATCCTGATAAGAAGCTGTCTAACAACAGTTGCTGATATAATTTACGGGGTTCGTAGCTTAGTAGAGTTAATAATTGGTTTAAATATCTGATAATTATATTAGCGATTTATTCGATACCTGACGGCTTAATAGTTTAATTCTTTGGGGGGGTATATTTTCTAAAATAGACTGATTACCTATTGCGGGAGTATTATGGGATTGATTACCCCTGCTATATGTTAAGTCGTACCAAAAAAAAATATGTACGTACCAGAATATTTAAAGGGCCAGAAAGCCGAATAAATAGCTAGAGAAAGCCGAATGAATGAATTTAAAGTTGCGTAAAATAACGCGTATAAGAAAGTTATACCGTTAGAAAGTAGGGCGATAAGACCAGAAATGAATTGGTCGGAGGTTGTGGGTTGCGTTTAAACCTTTTGTTTTTGTACGTATTATGTTGCCTTAATTTGCAAGGAAAATTGCGATGGGGCTTTTTTTTTTGGCCTTAGCTAAATAGAGCTTAGCCAGAAACGTTACTATTAGACTTAGCCAAGTATGGGTAGTTACTATTAGGCAAAGAGATCCTGTATAGAAATCCGGTCGTACGGGAAAGTAACGCGGTAACTTTAAGGATTAAGGCCTTTAAAAAGGGGAGTAATTATAAAAATACAGCCCCTTGTAGTTAAGAAAATTAGGTTAAGATAGGACCCTATATAAATCCTGATAAGAAGTTATTTAATAATAGTCGTTAATACGACTTACGGGGTTCGTAGCTTAGTAAAGCTAACAATTAGTTTAAATATCTGATAAATAAACGTTTTAATTATAAAAACTATATACCTTATTATAAACTTTGTTAATTTATAGTTATTTATAAAAAATTATATATATTACTTCGAATTATTTTAAGTTATTATATTTATAATATAAAAAATCTTTTTATAATTACCGATATTAAAAAAATTTATATAATATATCGTTTAAATATGTCGATAATATTTATATATATTTTTAATATTTAAATTACAGGTTATTTATAAAACTTGCTTAAATTAACGTTTTAAACGGTATATTTAATTAATTAATATAACTTAAAAAAAATTTTTTAGTTGGTTTATATATTTAAATTCTTTTATTATTAATTATGCCGTTATATTTTATAATCTATTTTAATTAATTTTTAACGAATAATATAACCTTTTTTATTTCGTTTAAGTTTATTAATTTTAATAACTTTTTAATATATTATTATTACTTTAGCTTAATATTTCATATTAATAAGGAACGGATAAATCGTATAACTAGGTACTAGTCCGTATTATTTAAATCTTTAACTGGAATATTCTTAATAATCCTCTTAGCGATATCCTTAAGATGCTGTTTATTAAGGCCGAAAACTAAGAAGTTATTTATATATAAGGCGATAACGTTTTTTATTTTAGGATTATAATATATTGCGTTATTCGAAGTTAACGAACGAACACCTTATTTTATAATTTTTTATTTATTTTTTTTATTAATTAATACCGGCCTGTTTTAAGCTATATAATAAATTTATTAATTTCATAATTTTTTCAGAAAAAAAAACATATTTCCGTATTTTTTAAATATATATTAAAATACTTTTTTAATAACGTATTACATAAGCGAACGGCCCAAATAAACGAGCGGACCGTTTTTTAGCATTTCGCGATAACGAACTGAAATAAATTAACCATAACGTAATAAATTAATTTAAACTAATTAAATTCCTCGTCGCTAAACGTCTTTATAACTTCCTTACAAATACGCGTATTATATCCGGGCTTGCCGTAAATATTACATTTCCGTTTTTTCGTCCGAACCTTTTTATAACAACTATTTTCGGCCTTTATTAGCTGCAATTGCTTACCATTACTTTCTTTTTTAGCTATAAAAGCCTATATTTCCCTTATAGTAAGTATTTTTTTTTCCTGGAGACGTATATTTTTAATTTTCCGGCGTTTACTAAAAACGTAATTCGTTTCGTAAAGGTAACCGTTTTCCTCCGGAAAAAAAACGTTTTCGTATAAAAATATCAGGTTATTTTTTGTTAAAAGATTAACCGACTTAAATATCTTTGTCGGCGAGTTACCCTGATAATTTTTAATCTTTTTTTACAAATAACGTCCCCGTCGAATCGTTTCAGTAACATTTTTAAAAGTTTTTGCAAATAAGGAAATAACGGAATTAACAAAAATAAATAAAAAAACGGTCGGTATAAGTATAACTAGAACTTTTAACTCGGAAAAAACGCAATTAAAATCGAATAAAACAAATCCTGCTTTTACAAATCCGGATTTAATATTATCGGTCGTTATAATAACTTTAAACGCGTTACAAAAACCAGCGATAAAATCCTTTTTGGTAATATAAGTAACGTAATATTATATAAAACTTTCGATATATAACGAATAAACGCGTTTTAATACGGAAAAACAAAATACGTTAAAAAATTAAAGCCGATAGGAAAAATAAGTAAGTATATAAAATATAATAATATTATTAGTTTTGTAATAATTTTCGAATTCGATCGAATAATAACTTTTGTAACCGTCGAAAATAAGAAAACGTTTCGAACTTTTAATATGCGTTTTAATATATTTATCGAAATACTTAATCCATTTTAAACCCAGTTTATTTATCGTCTAGCCGTTTTCGTTTATAATAATTTTTTAATTGGGTAAAAGTGGGTTATTAGCAAATTAGCGAAAAAAATAATTTTTCCCGGTAAGGATAATAAATAAGGGCAAAGCCTAATTTTAAAAGTTAACAACTTATATTATTATAAATTATTCCCGATTTCCTTATTAAGCTTATCTAAGTTTTCTACGTTTTTCGGCATTTGTAATTATTATACTTATTACCATAAGAAAACTTATTAAAAAACCTATCTCGTTAAAATTGTAAATATCCTTTTCCGTAATACCGTATTTCGCAATTATAACCCGAATAAGTTTAAATTATTTACGAAATATCTTTAGATTTTCGTATAAAACCTTTTAATAATTTATCCTTTAATTTAAACGCGTTTTAAGTTTTTTTTACCGTTTAACAAAATTAAACGCCTAATTAATCCCGATACGTATCGTAACGCGTTAAGTAAATAATAAATTCGCTATATCTTTAATATGCTAAAGCCGGACAAAAAACGCTTACGTATTTAAATTAAGGATTCGTTCGATAATCGATTTTTTTTCGGTCGGCGTCAGTTTTCGCGAATTAAGGACAATATCGGTTCGGGCGCATTTACCGCGATATCGGGCCTTTAAAGTAATTTCGGCAATATTATATATAAAACTAAGTTTTTTATAACTAAGTTTTTGATTTTATTTCTTAACCTAAACGGCTAGGTTTATTTTAAATTCTTTTATAAAACGTTCCATAATGTTAATATTAAAAAATATATAAATCAAGTTAAAAACTTAAAAAGTTAAGAAATTTAATCCGCTCGCTTGTTTGGGCCGTTCGCTTATATAATACGTTATCGGAAAATATTTTATGTAAATATTTTCCTTTAATTTACCGTTTAAATACGCAGTAATAAAATCTATTTGGAATATATATTATTTTTTTTTAAAAAAGGGTTAATATTATTAAAATCCTTTAATATACTACCTTTACAGCAATTATTACAATATCGTTATATAAATCTATTTACGTAAATACGTAACTTATATTTATCTAGCTTTTTTATAAACGTAAATTTCTTTTTTAATATTTATTTAATATTAATAAAATACTTTTAAACAACTTTACTAAAGAATGTAAACTTAAAAATTCCGCGCAAAAAGTTCTCTTTAATCTTTATAAAAATAATCTTAAGTTATATTTTTTATTTTAGATATTTTATAACTTTTTTAAAGATAAACCGTTATTTATAATAATAAATAATCTATAAATATTAATTACTTATTCGTATTCGTAAACGTTCAGAATAACTTAATTAACGTTTTTAAAATTACTAAGACGGTTTTTATTATTACTTAACGTTAATAAATTAAAATAAAAAGTATATAAATTACCTTCGCTCTTACTGTTATAAGTTAAAACTAGTTTTATCTTTTAACTTAATTTTAAAACTTTATTTAAAGCCTTTAAAGTATATCACTTAGGAATATTTTTTTTCGGACCTTTCTTTTTACGTTTAATTTGCTTAATTTCTTAGTTTATATTATTTTTTAAAAATAACGTTATTATTTTTGCTTTTTATTTTTACGCCTTATTTTTAACGGTATTTAAATTTTTTTATACGGGTTATAAACATAATCGAATAATATTTTTATAGTTGAAAAATTTACTTAATTTTTCCAAGTTTTCGTAAATAATAATACCTAGTATTTTAAGTAACTTATTACTTTTAATAATGATATTTTATAATTATAAATATTTTTAATAACTTAATAATGCAAGGTCGTTAGGTTCAAGCCGTATTATCCAGGCTAAGCCAAAGACACGAAGTAATTACACCAATAATTAACACGATAGATACTCTACCCAGTATCTTCGAACACGGCAACTATCAATGGTTTTCACGGTGATTATATATACTTATATGTTATAAACTTTATATTACCTTTAATTAAAACGTTCTTTATTAAAATACGCTTCCAAACTAAAGTATATTTAATAATCGTTTTATAATATTATTTATTCGCTTTATTATATCGTCTCTTTTTTCTTATTAAAACTTTAAATTTTTAATTTTATTTTTAACCGACTTATATTTATATTTCCGTGCCTTAACGTTTTTTAATCCTATTTAAATTAATACCTAAAAACGTATATTATTTATTTAATTTTAATTCAAGTTATTATTTTTATATAAAGGTTTTACATCGGTTATTTAATTATCGTTATTAAAACAATAAAGTTTTTTTCGAAAAAATTTCGAAAACCAATTTTTTTTCCTACCGTTACGTTTATTACGGGCTTTTATTTTCCCCTTTACTATAAAACTCTTTATCCTAAGAGTTTACCTAATTAAAAAGAAAAAATAAATAAATCGTTATTTATATATTTCTTATTCCGTAAAAAAATAAAACTCTTACTAAGTAAATCATTTTTATTCGCCTATAAAAAGTTATCTTAGGATACTTTTTTATTACTCGCTTACTATAATTAACCGCTTATTTTCTTTTAAATTAACTAAATAATTCCCTTTTAAATCTCGTATATTTTTTCTTTTTACTTTAACTTATAAATAACTATTTCGTTTAACGTATTACGGTTACTAATTAACTAGAAAATACTACTATATTAGTAATTATAATAATTAAATGCAAAAATCTAACGAAAGAACGCATAGTTAGTCTAAGAAAAGTTAAAACAGTTTAATGGCAATCGCCCTTATATATACGTTTAGCTATATAAAGAATAATTCCTAGATAAAAGCTGTCCTAAGTAACAGCTGCAGCCTAGACGTACCAGCCGCAAACACCTAAAAGCACCAATTGCTAACATTAAGAAATATAATAAGTCGATTCGTTTATACTACGTTAATATTATTATTAAATAATTTAAAATTATTTACTTAAATAAATAAACTTTTAGCTATTAAATACTAAAATATTAATTATATTTTTATATTAAGCTAATTACATACGCTCTCGTACATCTACTTCTTTTATATAACTTAATAGCGAAACGTATATATTCCGATTACACGGTAGCTTTTCCTTATTTAATATGCTTTAAGATACCTGGCTAGCTGACAGTAACCTTTCATCTCTAAAGGCTTTCAAGGCCCGACCGCCACAACCTTATATTTCTCTCTTATATAGGGAGTCGGCTGCGAGTAAAAAATAACACGACATAATAACCCTCGTACATTTCCTTCGGATGCTCGGATCGTTAAACCGAGGGCATACAAAGACTATCCTAAGCTACAGTCTGCAACCTGGATCCACCAGCCAGAGCCACCTGAAAGCACTAACTGCTGACAAGTTGGTATATTTTTCTAACTACATCAATCTCATCCAGTATTAAATGCGGTACAACAAGAGTATCAAGGCCTTCCAGCCAGCCACCGCAGACGGTAGCCTGGACTTTCTGTACGAGTGCCTTGGACTTTCCAACTCAGGAGATACGCAGCACGATAGCCACCGCGACGGCGGCGTACTCTTTGTTTCGATCGATTTCGAGAATCCGACCGGTCTTCTGGAAGATACTCCAAACGTGGCAAGCCAGGTCGGAATTGCCATGCTCGACACAAGAGATCTGATACCCTCGTCCTCTTCAGAGGGAATCATCTCAACATATAATTTTCTTTTGGGACCACCCCGATACTATTCATCCGCAAAGACCAAGTTCTTGTTCGGCGAGACCCAGTGGATAAAACAGCGAGAAATCGCTCCCAAGCTCGAATCCCTAGTCTTGCGGTCAAGAAGCATTGTCCTCGTTGGTCACGACATTGCGAACGAGCTACGAGTCTTGCGGCATCTCGACTTTGATCTAAAGACAGCCGTTATCGGTATCCTCGATACTCTTTTGATTGCCCCCCCAAGTCCTTCCTTCAATACCCAAGTACGCTCTCGCTGCTGTACTACAGCATCTCCAATGCCCTGTTCACAGTCTTCACTCTGCTGGGAATGACGCTCACTTCACTTTACGAGGCTTGTTATTACTGGTTGCGAGGGGTGACAATTCAATAACGCTCAAGGACGGGGTAAAGTCACAAGTTGGAACAGTTAACCACCATTGGCTATCATGATATTCCAGAGGCGAATACAAGGCCTCTGGATAGGAATGCGAAGAAAAAAGCTAAGCGGCTTGAGCGAAACCGGAAGCACCAAGCCAAAAAAATGGGATCTTGAGACCCAAGAACGAATCCGGGCAGAACGAGCTGCAAGAAGGAGCCAACAAGACGCAAATTCTGAACCTGTTACGGGGGAAAGTGCATTGCCGCTTCCCTCCCTTTCCTGAGCGTCCTTCGGACTTTCGCAGCCTTCTGGTCTTGGCGGGCTTTGTGATTGTGTCCCCACACGCGGGACCATCCTGGCGTTTTATCCTGAAGATATTAACTTATCGTTGGGATATGTGTGGTGGCTGAAGGAATTTGTGTTGCTTGGGGTTACTAGAGCAACGGTGTGTGGGCGCGATAGCCCCATATGACGGCTGGGCTAGTTAACCAACCATTAAACCTAGTCGTACGGTTTATGTTGGCAATCGTATCGTGAGTTCTGAGCAATGGGGGTACTAGTCACGTCTGGTAATAGCAGATAACCAAGGGTAATCTGGGTAACCAAGTTTCTCATTGCAAGCTGGTGCTAACTGGACTCTAAGAAAGGTAATGAGTGTATCTATATACTGATTCCCTCATTCCGCTGTCATGCTGGTCGAACCATACCTGTTCGACCCATGGTCGACCGTAATCAGGTCGACCATGCTCGACTAGTGGTCCCAAATGGCCAAGTCGGTTCCGTTCGACCATCTTTAAGTTACGTAATTCGTATCGGAATAATTAATTAATTTGGGCAGTTACATTTCTTTTAAAAATTGTATATAATATTAAACTTATGGACTTTAATATAATTATATAGTATATCTTTTTTACTTAAATTTTATTTTTTTATTAAAATGAATAAAATAAATCGAAATAAAATTAAATATTAAAGTAAATATATAAAATAAATTATAATTCATTTTTAAATAAAGCTATATATAAACGAAATTCGTTAAAAAAGAAAGAAGAATTATTTAAAAATTTTTTTTTTTAAATAATTTATAAAAGTTTACGTTAAATAATTTTTATTATAATAAATTAAAAAATAAATGGAAAATAAGTAATATATTTAAATGATTGCTAAAAAGAAAACTTTAAATATATTATTTATAAGATAATAAATTAAATTAAATTAGTCGAATAATATATAATTAAATATTTTTATAAATTTTCTTTAAATACGTATATTTTATTCGGATTTATTATTAATGTTAAATTTCTTTTTTTTATTTAAATATATTATAATAATTATTTATTATTAACTTTTTAATTATAAATGTCGGTAATTGGTACTTTTAGGTGCCTACGGCTAGTGCATCTAGGCCGCAAATGCCGCCTAGGACAGCCTTTGTCTAGGAACCATCTTTTATATAGTTAAACGTATATATAAAGGCAATTACCCCCAGATAGCTTTAGATTTTCCTAGAATAACTATGCGTTTTTCGCTAAATTCCTATATTTAATTATTGTAACTATTAATATAATAACATTTTTTGATTAATTAACAACCTTAATATGTTAAATAAAATAATTATTTACAAATTAAGTTAACAGAAAAGGTATAAGATTTAAAAGGGAGTCGTTTAGTTAATTTAAAAGAAAGTAGGCGGTTAACGATAATAAGTAAATAAGAACGTATTTTAAAGTAGTTTTTTGTAACCGAATAAAGCAGTTTATCCGATAAAGGCTTCGTTTTTATATGGGATAAAAAGTATACGAATAGCGATTTATTTATTTTTTTTCGATTAGGAAAATTTTTAAAACGAAAATTTTGATAGTAAGGGGAAAAAAATAAAAGCCCGTAATAGGCGTAACAGTAGGAAAAAAACCTGCTTTCGAAATTTCCTTAGCGAAAGTTTTATTATTTTAATAACGATAGTTAAAAGACCGATATAAGATCTTTATATAAAAATAATAACTTTAATTAAAATTAAATAAGTTTTAAACGTCCCTGGGTATTAACTTAAATAGGATTAAAGAGGACGTTAAGGTACGAAAATATAAATATAAATTAGTTAAAAATAAAATTAAAAATTTGAAATTTTAATAAAAGAAAAGAAACGATATAATAAAGCGAATAAATAATATCGAGAAACGATTGTTGGATATATTTTAGTTCGGGGACGTATTTTAATAAGGACTGTTTTAATTAAAGGTAATACGGAATTTACGAAGTATAAGTATTTGTAGGAATGTCTTACGAGACGTTTAAAGGACGAAAAGTTTATAAGAAGCCCTTATTGCCGTTAAAAGCAACGTAAAAGAGATTAACTTTTTTAGAAAAAGCAAAACGAAACCAAGGAGGTAATTTATTAAGAAACTTGATTTCCCGAAGAGGGAAAAAAGCGAAGAAAAGGAGAAGTTACGTAAAGAAAAAAGTATGGTACGTAAGGACCCCGGCGATTTAGATAGGTTATTTTCAGATTTATTTAGAAATTCCCGAAAACGAAGAAGTCGTTATAATAATTCCTTTAGTATTTTTAGTAATTTTTTAAGCCTTAGTAGTTTAGATAGCTTTAATAAGTTAAGCGTTTGTTTAAAGGAAAAAGAAAAGGATTTTAAAAAGTTTAATAATAATGCAAAGGTACGTTAAAAGTGTTTTAATTTTTTATTGGATAAGGAAAATCATTTAGTAGGCTGGGTTAATTGGGAGCTTTAAAGTAACGCCTTAACTTTTACCTTTAAAAAGATTAGTTATAAAAACGGAATAAAGTTAAAATAATTTAATTAGTTATATTTTACGAAAGTTATTATTAAGATATATAAAAGGGCGTTTTTAAAGTTAATTATAAATATTAAAAAAAACGAAAATAATAAAAACTTTTAAAAAGATTTACGTAGTTATAGATAAGGTTAAATAAAGCTTTTTTTAGAAAAAGCTTAATAAAATTATATATAACGGAGGAAACCCTATATAATTTATTATAAAGTTTTAAAAATTATTACGAAAAGTTAAAAGCTGTAATATAAACTTTGGATTAAAGAAATAAATTATTATATTCTTTATTGTTATAAAAAATCGTACTGGTAGCTGGTATAAAATGATTTAATTAGTACTTAAGTAAATTAGTTATTTTTTTAACAGTTAATTAACGACTTTAATAACGAATTTTATAATCGTATTAATAAAAAAACGGGAAATTCAATAATATTTAAAGAGGTAAGGGAAAAAGATATAATAATAATAATTTCCGAGAAAACAGGCCCGTATAAAATAAGAATAAAAAGTTACTTTGTTTTAATTGTAGCAAATACGGGTATTTGGCGAAGGATTACCTTAAGCCGTAGAAAAAAAGAAATGGTAAAGGAAAGAAAGGAAAACGTGGCTAAGGTTAAGATAATAGTAGATAAAATAATTAAAGTAATAATTTTCGTAACGTTTATAGCAGTAATAGGAATAAAAAGCAATTTATTTTTAACGGTTTGAAGGATTTATACCGATTAAATAGAAAAATTTTTAACGCCCGCGTTAAAAAATAATAATTTGAGAATTTTATACAGTAATACGATAATATGATTTAGAAAAAAGTTTAAGGAATTTTAATAATTGAACGTTTTAAAGCCCGGGAAATTTTAAAGATTAAATACTTTAAAATTTAAACGGTTAATCGTGTTAAATTATAAAAAACGTTATGTTTTTATATATTTATTTTCCTTATGGGAATAATTTAAATAAATTGATTTAAAATTTAGGAGTAAACGTTAACATTATTAATGATATTAGCGATTTTGAAAAAAATACTATAATAAATATTAAATTTAAAAAAATCTAAATTATAACAAGTAAAAAACCTATAATTGTTATATTTACTAATATCGTTAAGTAATTTTTAAAAAGGCTTAATGGAAAAAAAACGAAATTATAGTTGGGTATACGTTATATATTAATAATTTCTTTTTAAAAGTATTTTCCGGAGAGATATTTTACAAAAAAAAAAGGTTATTTAAATCGTAACGTTTTAATAGACCTTAATAAGATTTAGTTATTAATAATTAACTTTTTTCGGAAAGGATTTTTCTTATAATTTTACGAAAAGCCGGAATTTATTATGAAAATTTCGGATTTAACAAATAATAAGAATTATTAATAAGAATTTGTACTAGGGGAAATATCCGGTAAAGAAAACGGCAATAGCTTAATAAATAATTTAAAACGTATATTTTCGAACGTTTTTAAAAACGGGAAGGTTTTAATAACGGACGAAGTTATAAAAAAGATTATCTTTTAATACTGCCGCTTTTATTACTTTAATACCGAACAATTAATATAAATTATTAAAAGGTTCATGGGAATAAATCTAAATTTTAACGATATAAAAAATATCCTTTATACGGCGTATAACGAAAAAGAAATACGGAAAATATTATTTATAAACTTTTAAAAACGAAAAAAATATATTAAAAAAATTATTTAATATAACGTAAAATTAATTAAGCTTATTAATATCGAAAACAAAATTTATTTTGATCTTATTATAAATAATTTATTGCGTTATAAAAAATACTATTCGTTTAAAAATAAAAACAAAATTTAATAAAACCTATATACGTATATTACGTAAATTACAAAACGTTTAAAAACGTTACTACCGGATAAAAAAATAAACGCAAAAAAATACAAATTTTGCATTTTAACGGTAATAAGGAATTCGGTATAATAATAATTAAAAATTTCTGCATTATAAAAAATATCGATTTAATAATTTTCAACGTATATAATTAATATCAGAACGAAATTATAAAATAAAGAATATAATTTCTATAAAATAAAATACGTATAATTTCCGCGCAAATAAAAATCCTTATATACTTTTAGGATTTCGTAATAAAAGTAATAATATATACCGTTAACAAGACAAGCCAGTTTACGGTAAAAGATATAATACCAATCGAATACTTTAAAAACGTATTCGAACCGAATAAATTATATAAACCCGATAACGGTTATTTCCAAATCCTCGGCAACAAGTATATAATTCTAATTAATAAGAATTATCGGAATAGATTAAAAAAACTAGCAGCCCGTAAAGTAAAGGGAATACTATTAAGTTATTAAAAAATATACAATTACAAAATATAACTGTTAAAAAACGGTAAGTTATTTATAATATCGCATATTATTATTTACGAAAACCTAGAAAAATTAAATAAACCTTTTAACTTTAAAAATATTATCCGATTATTTTTATAACCCGTACAAAAACATTTAAAATACCGTTAAAAACAAGGCGTAAAAGTGAAAAATAAGGATAACAACGTTGTTTTTTTAAAAAAAAATGTAAGGTAAAGTGCCATTAAGGTATCTAGCTATGTAGCTGATCCGTTTACTATATACATGCACAAAGGATTATACGATGCGACCGGGGAGCACCCCTTTAAAAACCGTCCCTTTTTGGCCAAAGGCCGGAAAAACGCAATACGGGTTATATGACACGGCAACTGACGATAAGATATACCCGATTGATTAATTGGTTCCTAACGCCCTTAATCGTAACTGGTTTTAAAGCCCCCAGCCACCCCTTAATTGTCGCTGACACGGTGGCGGAGCCGAAGCCTTAATTAGTTAGCTCTTTTAGGCTGGCGGCACCTAAAGGAACGGTAGCCTAAATTAAATTTGAACTAATTATCTTTTAAAACCAACCAAAACAAGGTGCCCAAGCCTGTCGTAATTGAAAAAGACACCCAGGCTTACAACCACTAAGCCATTAGGCCAACAACGTTATTTTAAAAAACGGTACAGATTAAAAAACTAAGTAAATTAAACGTAAAAAGGGGCACCCGAAAAAAAACTATCCCTAAACTATATATCTTAAAAACCCTAGATAAAACCTTAAAGTTAATTTAAAAATTAAAGCTAGCCTTAACCTAAAAAGGCAATAGCGAAAATAGTTTATATACCTTTTATTTTAACTTATTAACGTCGAATAACGATAAAAACTATCTTAGTAACTTTAAAAACGCTAATTAAGCTATTCGGAACGCTTACGAATACGAACAGATAATTAATATATTAAATATTAATACTTATAAACTATTTACTACCGTAAATAACGGCCTATCTTTAATAGAAGTTATAAAAAGCCCAGAACGAAAAATATAGCTTAAGGTTATCTTTATAAAGATTAAAAAAAACTTTTCGTACGGAACCTTTAAATTTACGCTTTTTAGCGAAATTGCTTAAAGGCACCTTATTAATACTAAATAGGTATTAAAAAAAATATACGTCTATAAGAAAGCTAAATAAGTATAAGGTATATATCTATATAAAAGGATTTATATAACGAAAAGAAATTAACTATAACGAAACCGCAGTAAATACCGTAAAAGCAGTATATTAAAAAAATCTTAATAACGTTAACCGCCTTTTTAATATAATATATATTTTAAATAAACTTTATTATTACGTATCTAAACGGCAAGTTAAAGGAAAATATCTATATAAAATAATTTCCGATATTAAAGAAATATTTTAATACGTATTTAAAAGATAAAAAATATATATAAGTTCTTTTCTAAAAAGGTTATTAAACTAGTAAACTTACTGTACGGTTTAAAGCAGGCCGGAGTTATTTAGTAGGAAAAAGTAAAAAAAAATACTTACGAAATAAGGTTGCCGTCCGTTAATTTCGAACGATATAATATATTATAACCTTAAAATAAAAAACGTTATTACTTTATACGTAAATAACTTCCTGCTTTTCGGCCTTAACAGATAACGTCTTAAGGATATCGTTAAAAAAATTGCTAAAAACGTCCAAATTAAGAACTTAAATAATGCGGACTAATGTTACGACCTAACGGAGGGGAGGTCTCGGAAACGGTCCTAGTGGACCGAAACAGGACCTAAGTAAGTCAGGTTACGTAATTAGATTATTAACTTATTATAAATAAGCTAATAAACTGGATTACTATTTTACTATAAGTAAGCCAGTGAGCTAGATTACCATTTTATTATAAATAAGCTAATAAGCCGTAAAAAATATATATACGTTTATTAATTCCATAGCTTAAACAGTACTAGCTTATAATATAACTTAATTATTTAAGATATTTTTAATATTATTAAACGTAATTAAATAATTTTTATTACTTAAATTTTGCAATACGACTGTTAACATAAACCGTACGATTTAGTTTAATAGTTAATTAATTAACTTAGCCGTTATACATTGTAAATTCTTATTTAGTAATATTATTAAACTTTAAATAATTATCCGAATCGTTAAAATGGCCCTAAATACTAAAGAAAACACCGTTAGTTAATAATTTTAAAATAAGCTTAAAAAATTAAAGGCAAAAATTTTGCAACTTAAAAAAATAGCCTAAAAGGATCTTAATATTTTAAAAATTAAGGTTAAAAAACCCCAACCTTATAACGGAAAAATTAATATCCAAAGCTTTTTTACCTAAGTACGAATATACTTACGGTTCCTAGCTCTTAATAATCTAGAAAATAAGATTTTTATTATCGCAACATTCCTTACCGGAGATATATTCGATTAGTTTAAACTAACTATAAAAGATTACCTGGAAAATACAAAAAACGATATAGAGACATTTATTAAGGAATTTTTCGCTAATTATTCCAACTTTAAGGAAAAATTAAAGGCTAATTTCGATAACCTTAATAAAAAACGTACTACTGCGCAAAAAATTTTACAATTACGACAGAAAAAATTAATATCTAAATACGTAATAAAATTTAAAAACCTGATAACTAAAATAAAATAAATAAACGAAAAGGATAACACCTTAATTAACGTATTTTATAAGGGACTAAAAAACGACGTTAAGGATAAAGTAATTAAACTAGAACAATTAATCTTCTTAAGCAAATATATTACCGAGGCGGTAAAAATTAATAATCAACAGTTCGAAAAATAATAAGAAAAAAAGGGCCAGTATACCTTACGACATAAATTTAATAAACCTAACTAAGGAAATGGACGTATCGTATCTTTTATTTCCTATAAAATTTAACTAGGCCCTATAGAAATTAAAACAATTTAATAACGAAATTAATTATAAATTAAGTACTATAATTATAATAAGATAAAATATAAAGCCTTTAAATGTAAAACATTTAAAAAACTTTAATAAAATAATTAAAACCCCGTATTTAAAAGATAACAATTAAATAACTAAAAAAGTAACAAAAAGTTAATTAATATAGTTAAACTACGGTATACGGTAATATAATAATACAAAAATTATTTAAAATAAAAGGCTTTTACTAAGAAAAAATTATTCGCCCAATTTTAACAAAGGAAATAATAACAAGAATAAAACTAACTAACTTTATAAGAATAGTTACGGGAATATTACGATTAAAAAGAAAACCTGTACCCGGGAAAACCAGAACGATATATAAAAACTTACGTTATTTATTGTTACAAAATTAAATATTATTTTTATTAAAAGTAAAAAAAAATAATTTATTAACGTATAACTTAAATATATTAATAGGGATTTAATTTTAAATAATAAAAAAAAATTAACAAAAATAACTAACAATAATACCGATATTTACAATCATTTGCGGAAAAAGACGAAATCGACTAATAAATAACGCTATAAAACTAGCCATCCGGAAAATTATACCTACAAAAAAACCCCTTCTATTATTACGGATAATATAACTATTAAACAAAAAAAAAGTTAATTTAAAGGACGGTAAAAAGGTATTATTAGCAGGCCATTACTAACCTAAATATTTAATTAACTTTTACTACCAACTTAGAAAATAAAAAAACAATTAAAAAAAATTAAAAGTTTTACTAAAAAAAATAATAAGACTCAGAAAACGAAAAAAAATACAATAATTAATAAAAAAATAACAATTCGTAAATAATATTACTAAACGAAAAAACGGTTAAAACCTTTATAAAGCAAATTTACGAACAATTAAACATAAGATAATAATTTAAATAATTATAAAAATAAATAATACGTATAAAAAAATAATTAAAAAAATTCCGAATACAAAATAATCGGAATGAAAAGATATTACGAAAACTTTTACGGACCTTAAAAAAATAACGTTACCTATAAAAAAGCTACGGATAAACGGAAAAAAAAAGGTTAAATTACAACATTTTAAAAAAGTTCTAAACGTAATAATCGGAGTTACCGGCGACGACGCCATTACTATACGAATACGAATTAAAAAAAATTGGTATACCGTAATAATAGATTACGGAATAACAATTACTAATTACATTAACCCGGAGGTAATAAATTAATTAAAATTACTATAAAAAGAAAAAAATTACTTTTATAAAATCGAAAATATCGAAAATTAAAAATTCGCTTATAATAACGGATAAGTTAAACGTAAAATTAATTATTTTAAAACTTTTATTAAAAGAAAAAAATAAACTATTAATTTTAATATTATCTTATTAAATAAATACGATATAATCCTAGGAAAACTATAATTATACCGGTATAACCTTTTAATTAACTAAGAAATTAATTAAATAAATTTCCGTTTACATTTTAACGTAAAACAAAATGTAAACAATACGAAATCTTAATATTTAATTAATAGAAATAACGAATATAAATATAAAAATATAACAAAAACCTTACTATTTAAAAAGATAAAATATATTTAAAATAAAAGGTATAACAGGAGAATACGGCACATTATTACGAACTTTAAAACATAATTTCGACAAATAAACGATAATTTACAAGTATAAGCTAAGAAATTACTAAAGTAAATAACGAAAATGCTACTATAATATTACAAAAAATTATATAACAATACAATATTTGCGTTAAGGCGAAAACCAAACGATATAAACCTTACGGAAAATTATAACTATTATTAATCGCTAAATAACTATAGGATTTAATTATATTCGATTTTATTACGAAATTTCTATTATTAAAAAACCTAATTACGGGTATATATTACGACAGTATTTTTATAATTATTAATCGATTTACAAAGTTTTCTTATTTTTTACCCTATAATAAAAATATAAAGGCCGAATAAATAACATATATTTTCTTCCGATATATATATAGTATATATAAAATACTAATAGAAATTATTTTAAATAAAGGCATAATTTTTACCTTAAAATTTTAGTAAAATTTAATAACATAACTTAACTTAAATTATAAATAAATAAACAAATAAAAAAAACTAACTAAATATTAAAAACGTATTTATGGCCCAATGGCTCAGTGGTCGCGAGCCTGGGTGTCTTTTTCAATTGCGACAGGCTTGGGCACCCTGTTTCGGTTGGTCTTAAGAGACAGCTGGTTCAAATCCAGCTTGGGCCACCCTTCCTCTAGGTGGCGCCAGCCTAG